>SJYV01052230.1:324063-337265 GCA_006410875.1 Neotragus pygmaeus | reverse complement strand
AAAAAAAAAAAAAAAAAAAAAAAAAAAACAGAAAACTAGAGAGAGCTCTGACATTCTTTCTGAAAGGAGAAATGCCAAAATGGGATACCTACTATGTGCTAGCCGCTTAGTACATTATCTTGTTGGATTTTCACAACCAGCCCTATTTCACAGAAGCACAAACAATTCAAAATAGTTAAGTTAACCTGCCAAAGTTAGAAAGCAGAAAAGAGAAAAATTCCATGTCTGGCTGGCTCCAGAGCTGATGCTCTAAAGGAACATTCTAAAGGAAAAACATGTTTGTCCTAGAATCTCTAATCATGCGGCTGTCAGAAAAGGCTGGGGCTGAGATGAAGTGTTGAGAGAGGGACTAAACTTCAGTAGGTTTTCCCACCTGAAAGTCTCAGCAGCAAAGCATTGAGGTGTCTGTTCTAGCAAGTGTTTGCAATTGTTGGGAATTTCCATACAGCTGGATTTTTTACAAAACAAATCCTGGCTCGAGCCATGATTACTGGGAGAGACAGCTGTAGGGTGGGACTTGATGTAGCTTCATCTGAGGTCAGCACTGAGCAAAAAGATTAGGCAAAAAGGGTGCATCTTGTGAAAAGCCTTGGTGATATTTATGGAAGGAGGAAACTGCCAGTGGGAACAGCACAGCCTCAAGGAAAGACAATTTATCTTGTCTAGACGTAGGGCATTCACCAATGAGGGTATCCTTGCTTACCAGGCATTAGAAGGAAAGACCTTATCTAGAACAATTGAAAAAACAACTCAGCTACAGCATGTGAAACAGAGGTGCTCTGAGGCTTTGAACTCAAAGCCTCTCCAAAATATGACATTCTGTGAGATCTGCCTGTTCTATAAGGAAGCACATTTAAGAGCAGAAAGACAGGAGTGGATTATGCTAGATTATATGCTGCAAGCTAAATCAGTCAAAAAGCAGAACCCAGAAATCCTGACACACAGGTGTAGGGTTTGCACTTCGGTGCACTTGTTTTACAGCACCCAAGGGATCTTGCATTATATCCTCTTTATTTATTTGTTGGTCACATACATATTGATATATATATATATATATATAGAGAGAGAGAGAGAGAGAGAGAGATGATATTATATAAATATAGAGAGAGAGATGTATAATATTTTGAGTTTCCCTGCTGGCTCAGGAGTAAAGAATCCACCCGCAGTGCAGAATATGCAGGAGATGTGGGTTCGATCCCTGGGTCGGGATGATCCCCTGGAGGAAGAAATGGCAACACACTCCAGTATTCTTGCCTGGGAAATCCCATGGACAGAGGAGCCTGGCAGGCTACAGTCCATGGGGTTATAAAGAGTTGGACATGACTGAGGACGCATATATATATATATATATATATAGAGAGAGAGAGAGAGAGAGAGATGATATTATATAAATATAGAGAGAGAGATGTATAATATTTTGAGTTTCCCTGCTGGCTCAGGAGTAAAGAATCCACCCGCAGTGCAGAATATGCAGGAGATGTGGGTTCGATCCCTGGGTCGGGATGATCCCCTGGAGGAAGAAATGGCAACACACTCCAGTATTCTTGCCTGGGAAATCCCATGGACAGAGGAGCCTGGCAGGCTACAGTCCATGGGGTTATAAAGAGTTGGACATGACTGAGGACGCATATATATATATATATATATATATAGAGAGAGAGAGAGAGAGAGAGATGAAAGTAACTTTGCCGAGAGCTAAAAAATTCAAAGACAAAATCTTAGTTCTTGAGGCTTGATATATATAGCAGCCCTCTATTGTGGGGCTAGGAAATACTGTATCTAAATTCTCCATTGTAGGATTGGGAAAATAGAAATGATTCTATACAAGTATATTAAGTGCTATGTGAGCACTTAGGAAGAGAACTATTATACATTATACTTTGGTCTGGAGGAGTCATTCTTCATAGGAGAGGCAAGTAATAAGTAGATGTTTCATGGGAAGAAGAAAAACAGCCCTCAAGTAACAGAAGCAGTCTATTCATGGCTTTGAAAACAAGAAAGAGCAAGCCTGTTTGAAAAATAGCAAGTAACTTTTTATGCTAGACTGGTGGGTTAAGATTAGAAAAGTTACCAAGAGTCAAATCATGAAAGATTTTGTGTGATAATATTAGAATTAATGCTGTGGCTATTGCAATTCTATAAACAGATTTTAGAAAGGGGAGTGCTATGATTACATTTTGGCTTTAGAAAATAACCATAATTCAAATTAAACATGAAAAACTAAAAATAAGTATTTATATAAACTCTCAACCTGACAGTAATTAATAAAGGTATAAATTAATAAAGCAGACATTAGTAAAGGTATAAATTCCAAAAAGCTGTAGAGGCAACATCAGACAAGAACTGTCAACTACATTTTGGATGATGGTAAGCCAAAAGAAGAGGAGTAGCTGACTGAGTAAAGGAGAGAAAGCTAATAAAAGCTAAAAGCCTAATAAAAACTAAGAAGAGGAAGCCAAGAAGAAGCAAGATGAGCTGCTCTAAGGAATTTTGGAAAGGTCAGGAATTGATGGTCTCTGTTGCTTGTGAAGATGAAGGAAACAGGTGGAGCAAAACCAAACAATTTATGAATTGAGAATCTGCATAAATTATAGACCTTTCTCTATGCCCCAAAGTCAAGTGAGTATCTCTCCCCTGCCTTGGGAGAAAGCAAGATATTTGTGCTCTGAAGATGCTGAACCAGCAGGGTTCTGCTCTCAATGATACCAGGGGACTAGACAGAAATAGGTTGAAGTGGAAGTCTACGTTTTGAAGGATGAGACTTGGAAACTTTCCCTTAGCTTCATGAATGTTGACATCCAAGGTTATACTCCCTATTGAGGTGACTGGGGAGTCACCTTTCTTTGGAAAAGTGGCCAGTCTTCCCCTCCAAAACACTACCAGTACTGACAAGGGAGTTACCTAACAAAATGCCTGGGTTTCACCTCATGACTCTACAGGGAAGCTCACCAGTCAGTAACTGATACCTGAGTACAAAGGGTTTCAGTTAGCTTTTTATTCCTTGACCCCTAAATGTAAGCAGGCAGCCAAAGACCTCAAGATATACAAAGAAATTCTCTAATATGAAAGATAAACTTAAAAAATCGAAGTAAAGTATAAATAAATGGGAAAAATAAACCATGGAGAAGAGAGAGACAATGCAAGAGAAAAAACTTTCATTAATTAATAGTTATTGGATCTATGAAACAACAGGACACAATAAAAAGGAAACGATAAGTGAACAGGAAAAAACCTCTTGAAAATATAAAAGTAGAACTATTTTTTAAAATCAATAAAAGAATTGGAAGGTAAAGTTGAGAAAATATCCTAGAAAGTAATAGAAAAATATAATGATGAAATATAAGAAAGTGAAATACCCACACCAAGGCATATCATTGTGAAATGTCTGAATACTAGGGATAAAGAGAAAACCCTAAAGACTTCCAAAGAGAAAAACAGTTCCCACATAATTGCAATGGCATTGGATTTCATGAAAGCAATACCAGAAGCTAAAAGATAATGGAAAAATGACTTCAAGATTACAAGGAAAATAATTACTTTCTACCTAGAATTAAACACTTGGCCAAACTTTCACTACAGTATAACATTAAACTACAGGTATTGTCAGATATGTGAAGTGTGATGCACGTTTACAGTCACCAATATTTGTTTCTCCTTTCTTTCCTGGTGCACAGAAGACTATAATTCCATGATCTCTCCAGGTTAGGCTGGGTCATGTGCTCTGATCATGTGGTGGTGAGCACAAATGATGTGTGCTGCTTCCTGGACAAAGCACCGAAGAGAGAGTATGGGCTCCATGTTTTCTGAAGAGCCTCATGTTGAGATGGTGGAGCCACATGTTTGAAGTGGTTTGGGTCATTGAATCACCACGTGAAAAACAGCTGCCCTGGAGAGTTACCAGATCTTCAGCAGACATTTGTGAGCCAAAAGAGACATAATACATTAAACCATTAAGATTCGAGTCTTATTTGCTATTACAGCACAGTCTACTCTAACCTAATACACAACCAACCAAAAGTATTTCTAAATGCACCATTTCTCAAGAAGCTAATGGCTATGCTGTAACCCAGCAATTCCACTCCAAGGCAATATTTCAAAAAGAAATGAGTGCACACATACAATATACTACAGTGGGGGGAAAAAAAAAGAATAAACCACTGGGTACAGGCAACAACTTAGATGATCTTTGCAAGTATAATGAAGACTCAAAAAGCCAGATATAAAAGAATACATACTTGATGATTCTTTTACATGAAGTTCAAGAGCAGGTAAAACTAACTGAAGTCAGAATAGCAGTAACCTTGTTGGGGGTGGAGGCATTGGGAAGAGGCCTGAGGGAGCCCTGAAAGCACTAGAGATATTCAAAATCTTGATCTGGGTGGTGGTTACACAAATATACATTACACACACAAAAATTCTTGGGTAGGACATTTATGTTTAGTACGGATGTGTGAGTTGGGCCATAAAGAAGACTCAGCACCAAAGAATTGATGCTTTCAAACTGTGGTGCTGGAAAAGACTCTTGAGAGTCTCGTGGACAGCAAGGAGATCAAACCAGTCAATTCTAAAGAAAACCAACCCTGAATTCTCATTGGAAGAACTGATGCTGAAGCTCCGATACTTTTGCCACCTGATGCAAAGAGTTGACTCATTGGAAAAGATCCTGATGCTGGGAAAGACTGAGGACAGAAGAAGGGGGTGAGAGAGGATGAGATGATTGGATGGCATCATTGACTCAACAGACATGAGTTTGACCAAACTCCGGGGGATGATGAAGGACAAGGAAGCCTCCGGGGGAGTGCTGCAGTCCATGGGGTTGCAAGGAGTCAGACATGATTGAGCCAATGAACAAAAATAACAATACTATATGTTTGTTGTGCTTCAACTAAAAAGAATGCTTTGAAAGAAACTACTGGAGAGTGTGATTCACCCAAATGAGGACATAAGCCCAAAGTAGGAAAGTATGGGATCCAGGCAATAAGAAATCCCCCAGAGGACAGAGATGAAGGGAATTCCTAAGCAGATGGTGGGTCTGAGAATGGCAGCTGTACAACAGGCTGGAGAGTCATGGCTGGAGCCAGAGGCAGAGGGATCAAAGAGAAGCATCTAGAAAAAAGGAAAAAGAAAAGGAAACTAGATTATCTTAGTGTTCAACTCTATTCAAGGGAATGTTACTATTCTTTCAAAGAATTTGGAGAGGAATTAATGATAAACACATGAAAAACAAAGCAACAACACACAAAAAGGCTATTATTAATATAAAAAAGTTGCATAAACATGTCACATTAACTATGGCTGAGCTATAAATTTAGCCAAAATATTATTGTACAGTTATATTGGGAGGATGGGAAGAAGGATAGCAGGGTGGGAGGAGTGTGCAGGGAAGGGGTACGGTGTAAAAGCTGAATTTTCATCAGCTGCAGAGGAAAACCAGAAGAGACTGCTTAAATTAAAAAAAAAATAAGGAAATAGCTGCCAAAGCATATTATTTAGCAACATGAAAGCAAAGAAAATAACAGTTGAAATGTTTCAACTCAAGATGGAGAAGGGGAGACAGAGGACTGCTATTTTTCATTGCACACCTTGTTATATCATTGACTTTTAAAGCTACATACATAAAGTATCTCAGCACCATGCTGAAGCAATTAAAAGACATCTCACAAAACTCTAAGAAATCTAAAATAAAAGAAAGTAACTCATTTCAAAGTATATTTTGATCCAATTAATTTTTTTTAAAGACACAGTTATAGTACCTAGTAATTTTCATTGGTAGAGGAGACATTGTAAAATCATGCTGTAATCCTTTCAGGGATCCAAAAAGCTGGGATATCAAACCCTGTCAACTTCAGATGTTTACTTCAAAGAAAACAGGATCATGAGGGAGAAAAAGTTCCATCAGTTATCAACTCTATCATAGCTAACAGCATGGTAATATTTTACTACAATTTTTAGATGTAATCATTTGTGGTCACTGTTTTAAATCCTGCTTGTGCAATTTAAATATGCTCTTAAAAAGTTAGGTTCTGTGTTAAAGAAGTGTGGTCCCATTAAAACAAGGTAATTTGTACCTAGAAGGGCCTAGTCTTGCAACTTATATAGACCTTTAGAGTCACCAACGTGGGCAAAAATAATTGTACAGTGTTGGCTAAGATGCTAAGAGTAACAAATAACAACAACAACAAAAACCTCTAAGTGGCTTAAACAACTTTAAAAAAGGGGGGATTTACTTATCTGAAAATGCCCAGATGTAGAGCTGCATAAGGGGTGTCATGAAATATCCAGTTTCCTGAGATTGCTTTCTGCTTCACACACCATGGTGTCAGCTCTGTCCTAACGCTGACACCTCTCTTGGTTTAAGATTGCTGCTGCTCTCTTCTGGGGCTAATGCTTCCTTGTTCAAGTACATTGGGAAGTGTGGGCATCTTTGACGGATAACTCCCAGAAAAATTCTCAAATTTGCTTTCAATGGACAGGCTTATGCCACATGCCAACCGTTGAACTAGTTGTTGGCCAAGAGATGAAAAGTACAGGAGCATTTTAAGTGAGTTCAGCCTCCCTCGAACAACACTAATGCTTAAATGGAAAGGAAAAAGCTATTGGGAGAGAAGGAGTTGAGACAGATGGAGAAGTAACCATCAGTTCAGTTCAGTTCAGTCGCTCAGTCGTGTCCGACTCTTTGAGACCCGATGAATTGCAGCACGCCAGGCCTCCCTGTTCATCACCAACTACTGGAGTTCATTCAAACTCACACCCACTGAGTCAGTGATGCCATCCAGCCGTCTCATGTCCCCAAAGGGAGACTTCCCTGGTACTCCAGTGGTTAATGCTCTGTACTGCCCAATGCAGCTAATGCAGGTTGGATCCCTGGTTGGGGAACTATGATCCCACATGCCATGTGGCATGGTCAAATGATAAAAAATAAAAATAAATACAACAACAATTTTAAAAATATACCCCCAAAGGCACTTTAAAAGAAGGAAGCTCAGGACTTCCCTGGTGGCTCAGTAGATAAGAACCTCTTGCCAATGCAGAGAACACGGGTTTGATCCCTAGTCTGGGAAGATTCCTTATACCATGGAGCAGCTAAGCCTGTGCAAAACAATTACTGGAATCTACGTGCTCTAGGGCCCCTGCTCTCAACAAGAGAAGCCACCACCGTGAGAAGCCCACGCACTGCAACGAAGAGTAGCCCCTGCTAGTCGCAACTGGAGAAAACCCATGTGCAGCGAGGAAGATCCACTACAGCCAAAATAAACCGATAATTAATTTTTTAAAAAGAAGGAAGCTCAGAATGACATTGTACAGGAGGCAGTGATCAAGATTATTCCCAAGAAAAAGAAACGCAGAAAAGCAAAGTGGTGCTCTGAGGAGGCCTTACAAATAGCTATGAAAAGAAGAGAAGTGAAAGGCAAAGGAGAAAAGGCAAGATATAAGCATCTGAATGCAGAGTTCCAAAGAATNCTGATGCAAAGAGTTGACTCATTGGAAAAGACTCTGATGCTGGGAAGGATTGGGGGCAGGAGGAGAAGGGGATGACAGGATGAGATGGCTGGATGGCATCGATGAACGTGAGTCTGAGTGAACTCCGGGAGATGGTGATGGACAGGGAGGCCTGGCGTGCTTTGATTCATTGGGTCGCAAAGAGTCGGACACAACTGAGTGACTGAACTGAACTGAACTGAACTTTGACAAAAGATGTTCAATGTAGGCATTGTGTCATACATAAATAAAACTATCCTTAAAAACAATTTTTTGATTGCTACTCAACTATATTGCAATATCCAAGAGCTAGACAACCATCATGCTAGACTCATTGGAGGGGCATGTGAGACCCAGAGTCTGAACCCTCCTCCCAATTATGAACTTGGTGAGGGGGAGAAAGAGGGACACCCTCAGCTCCTGATGGTGATTAACCCAGTCTCTCCCTTAGCATCAACTGGCAGTGGCTCCTTTCACTGTGTCTACTTTGACCTAGAAAATGAAAGCTTTGCTTAGTGCAGCTCTGAAGTCAACTGCAATTAATGTTCAAATCTCCTAAAAGGTGTGCTTACAAAGAGAGGAAGTGAAGTCACGTAAGAAAAAAAAAAAGACTATTCACATCAAAATACATGTGCAAGAAGAATGAGAGAATTCACTCTGGATGATTATGCTAATAATACAAAGGTGGAAACTGTGCCTCTTGTCCTCTTTTAACATCTCCAAAGGGAGAAGAGGAGTCAGAGATTTGGCAGATGGAGGGGGGGAAGTAGCTGTGGCTTCTGCAGCCTCTTGTCAAAGGCCCCCGAGCAAGGGACATGGAAAAGTGGACGTGTTACCGTTGGCATGTGCCATTGTCCCCAAACACACGCGAGACAATGTCAGCACTTACTTCTGGCTCTACATTGAAAAAACACTTCCTCTGCTTCTGCCAGCGCCATTTTCCCTCCTACTCACCCCTGCAGTCTGACAGTTTCCATTCCAAGGAGACCCAGTAATGATTCCAAGGCGACTGGGTAACATATTCCAGTGAAAGAGCTGGCGGACAGCGTGAGACAGCACGGGGATAAGTTTAGGCTGAAATGAACTAGGGAACATTTGTAAGTTACCCTTTGAAGTTTTGTATTGCCTTATCATCAAACAGCTTCTCTTCTTTGGCAGTACATTGATTTTTCTGACTGTGAAAACCTGTTTCATTTCTTCTATGATAATCAAACACAGTCTCAGTCAATGGGCACCCTTCTTTTTCCTGAACGGTATTATTGCACAAAATATGGAATCATCCTACAATCCCCACCTGACAGGACTCCCACACAGCGTTAGCCTCTTTCTAATATTATTTTCCCTATCATGCTCAACAATATAATGCTTATATTCCAAACATATATCTGCAGGGGATTATATCATTATCTGCCTTTGCTCTAGTCAAGTCTCTTTTATGAGAGCTTCCTGTTATTTGTCCTCATGTATGCTACTATTTGTCAAAATATCATCGCTGAAATTGCCTGCTTTTCTAAGATGTCAGGAAAAAAATATTTCATGTTCACTAAAATTAAAGTCATTATAAATCCCACAGAGGTTTTCAAATGGGGACACACTTAGGATTTTTTTCCCCTCAAGTATAATGCCCTTTCTAATAGAGTAGACTGGACTTGACAAAGAGTATTTTGTCAAAACATTTCCCTGTAGCCCTTTGCACCCTAGAAAATAGTCACAAAGCGTTTCTTTCTTATCTACTTGTACAATGTGTGGTGAGAAAGCTAAGCTTGTATTTGGTTCAGTATTCATACCTGAGTAGAAAGTTAGCATCATTCCTGAGTGGAGAAGGGGAGTGAGTGAGTGAAAGTCACTTAGTCATGTCCGATTCTCTGCAATCCCATGGACTATACAGTCCACGGAATTCTCCTGGCCGGAATACTGGAGTGGGTAGCCTTTCCCATCTCCAGGGGATTTTTCCCAACCAAGGGATGGAACCCAGGTCTCCCGCATTGCAGGTGGATTCTTTACTAGCTGAGCCACAAGGGAAGTCCCGGAGAGGTGGTGTGAGACCTTTAATCAGGAAGTTGGAGCTTAGCCCTGTAACTACTGTGGATGGTTGGTTTCATAACCCCAACACATTTCAGCCTCCTTTAGGCTCAGGCAGTTCATTTGTTATCTAACCATGTCTTAGGTCAGCTTTAAAGATTCAGCCTCAATTTTGTTTTTGCAGTTTCTCAGTGTCATTTCCGTCCATCTTTCCTTCTCCAACTTTTGTGTTCATTAGCTGGCTATTTCAGCAATGGCTTGTTAACCTCAGTGTCACAGATATTAGATTAATATCAGCTCCTGAAGCTCAGCTCTGGTGATGTTACTCTTTGCCCCAAACATTTCCATGGTTGGCTATTGCTTCCCTGGTGTTTAGAACCCTCCAGAGTGAATGTGCAACCTACAACTCCAGAATACTTACCAGCGATTTTCTACATGTCCTTTACATTCCAGTCTATTTGAATTTCAGTTCTGGCATTTTACGAGTGTGCCTGGGTCTCCTTTGTATTTTCAAGGCATATCGCCTGCTGTGGAGATTTCTGTGTTTATCTTACTTCCCCTGCTAGACAGTAACCTTCCTGAAGATAATTGTGATCATTTATTGACAAAATATTCTTTGCTATGGACTGTGTGAGATACTTCACATCATCAACTCTAGATTTTTTATACTGTAAGGCGGATATTACTATCTTTTTCAGACAGGATGATAGAGACTCGAGTGGTTAAATGATATCCTCAAGGTCATGTCGTTAGTCTGTGACAGCTCATGTCTAGTTGTTTCACCTGTATCCTCTAGAAAAACACTGAATTGAAGGAATGATGATGCTGGCACTTGTCCAGCACATAGATGCGAGGCAACTATGTGAGTAAGTGGAGATTTTATGCTTAAACATAGCCTAACTTTAGATAATTGCCACCAGGTGGCAGTAGTTACCCACAGCCATACAGTGCGGGCTCAAGAGTCACTACATGGAATGGCAAAGAAAGGGACCCTGGAAATGATCAAGCCCGCTTTCCTATTTTATGCTAAGAAAATTAAGAATCCATAAAGTTATTTTACTTACTCAAGATCTTTTAGTTAGTAAAAGAGTGGAACGTAACCTTAGGTCTAAAATTCCCAAAGCCAGTGTTTTACCATTACACCAACTTGTATGTTTTTAATTCAAAGCTTACAATTTAGTCATAATTTTCCCACTGAACATTAAAATATTCAGTAAAATATTGAAAGTAATAAAAATTAAACAAAGCTATTTTATTATAAAGTTTTAAGTGTTTTTCTTAATCAAGTATCAAATAATATAGTTTTCATGTTAAAAATATTAAAATATAGATAATGCAAAGAGGGAAAATACCGGGAATTCCAAACAGTGAGAGATAATCATTATTTTGGAATATGTTCTCCCAGACATTTCTTTACTGATATGTAAAACCCACTAGACATGAGTTTGAGCAAATTCCAGAAGACAGTGAAGGA
This sequence comes from Neotragus pygmaeus, assembly GCA_006410875.1. Classification (NCBI taxonomy): domain Eukaryota; kingdom Metazoa; phylum Chordata; class Mammalia; order Artiodactyla; family Bovidae; genus Neotragus; species Neotragus pygmaeus. The sequence goes on along the minus strand of SJYV01052230.1, from coordinate 326,290 downwards.
CAGGGAAGCCTGGTATGCTGCAGTCCATGGGGTCACAGAGTCAGACACAACTGAGCAACTGAACAACAAAACCCATTTTAAAAAATTAGTATCAGGGGACTTCCTTAGTAGTCTAGTGGTTACGAGTTTGCCTTCCAATGCAGACGGTGCAGTTAGATCCCTGGTTGGGAAGCTAAGATCCCACATGCCTGGCCACCAGAAAACCAAAACCAAATTGTAACAAATTCAATAAAGACTTTTAAAAAAAAGGATCAAACCAAGACACAATTTAGTAATTTGTTAACCTAAAATTCTTCCTGTAATCTTACTTTTGTGAATAGTTATTAGACATTTTCTTTAGGAGACTTCACAGATCTTTAGAAAGTCTCCCAACTTAACCGAGATTAGTTGCTAAATAAAGGGAGGCCATTTTAAATATCCTTTTTTCCTTCATGTATTTCTGGAGAAGATTTCCTTCGTGAAAACAGTTTCACTTGTATTTTTCCCTTTCTCATTCTCTTTTCAATAAGAAAAAGAGCAATATCAAAACACTGAGCACACAGTCCATCTCCAGCGGAGATGTGTCTTACCAGTAAAAGACATCTTATTTTCACTTTTAAGTTGTTCCTCCCTACTCACCTCTCTTCTTAGGATGATGATATAACACTAAAGAGTATTTCTCAGCTAAAACTATCAGGTCAGTTACATAAAATGGTATATTTTACACTAAGGAGCAGAAAATAAAATGGCTTCAAATGCCTAATTACATATGGATCACACAATTATCTTGAGTGATTACATGCCTCTTAAGAGTGGATTTTGCATGTACAGCTTTCTCTGTATCCAAAGGTGCTCTCTGAAATCTATAAATATCACTACTAAAATTATCATTGAATTTTGGCCTGGATGATTTCTGTCCTCTGTGATTGGCATTCTTGTGACTGGTACTCTATCCCCATTACCTTAAGAGTATGCAGTAGGGGCTAGCAGTAAGAAAACGAAGTAGGGTGGGGGGTTTGGTACTCTTCTAACAGGGGCCAGTGCTGAAGTTGAAGATGCAGTGGGGAGAGGAGCAAATGAAAAATAGGATTAAGTGTGATTTGGGGATGGTCAAAGCCAGGGGTTCGGGGTAGGTAGAAACTCTGCTGAGAACACTTTATGTGACAACTTGGACTCAGCACTCAGCACTTGTAATCATGTCAATATGTCCAAGATCCATTAACCCCAAACAGAAAACTCCAGGTACCTACATATTTCCATCCAGGTGGGATGGAGATGGTCATGTGGCAAGAAATACTGTGTGAGGAAGGTGCTCTGAGATCCAAATCTTGGGTCTTCCCCCACCTCTATTCACCATCCACCTAGCCAGCTGTTTAAATGACTTCTACGGATAGCCATCAAGGAAGTTAACTGATGGAGCAGCAGATTAGTTTGTAGGAGTCTCCCTGACTATTTCTCTCCTGACATATACAGCACCAAGGACGGGAGTGGAGAGTGGACATCATTAGTGAGTGAGGCAGAACTGTCAAGGAAGAGGAAAACTGCCTGGTTTCTGCCTGGAAAAAAATCGATAGAACGGTGACTGCTATTCAATTTACAGTTGATAATCAAAGTGCAGCCCTGCCTCTGAAAATGATGCTTCTCTTTGGCCATCAGTAAAAAAACTGGTGCCGTTTCTAGTGGAAAGGAAGACTTGCCCAAATAAAATGACATACCCTGGTTTTCCTTTGCTACCAACTGAATCTGCTTCCCTGTGGCTCAGCTGGTAAAGAACCTGCTGCAATGCAAGAAACCTGGGTTCAATCCCTGGGTTGGGAAGATCCCCTGGAGAAGAAAACAGCTACCCACCCTAGGATTTTGGCCTGGAGAACTGTCCATGGGGTCGCAAAGAGTTGGACACGGCTAAGCAACTTTCACTTTCACCAATTGAATCTAGCAGAAAGAAGGCAAAGCACAAATGAGCTCAGGAACCAAGCCTTATTAACATAGGCTCTCACTTCTAGCAAACCAGTCCAGACCACTATTTAGGTGTTCCTATACTGTAGTTCCTCACTATACCATCCACGTTTGTTTCATACACTTGCCTAAACGTTGTGTTTCATAATAAAACAAAGTAAAATTATCCTAAAATATTTGAACTTTACATATATTACATAGAAAATGTCTCCAAAAATCTCAACCCAACAGACTGTATTGTACTCTCCCATATGGCTTTTGCTTTTCCCAGGCAGTATTTTTTTTTTTTTTT
>SJYV01052230.1:309952-323954 GCA_006410875.1 Neotragus pygmaeus | reverse complement strand
TATGGCTTTTGCTTTTCCCAGGCAGTTTTTTTTTTTTTTTTTTCACTTTTTGGGGGAAATTCCACAAGTCTGCTCTATGCCACTGTAAAGGAGAAAGACTTTCCTGTGTAGACAAAAGCCTAGTTCTCTCTCTCCTACCATGTCTTTCTTCCCTGTGAGTCTCCTTTAATACTCACAGAAAACACTTCACTTCTGGGCACCCAATGTGTGCAGGCTTTTCCCCACCCCAGGCAATTTGGACACCAGCTGGGGTGTCCTACAATTTCTCAATTTTGACACTGTGTGTACTTGGAGATAGGCTCAGATACTATCCTAGCACCACCTGTGAGCTCTCTGGGCCGTTCTTTAGGGGATTTTATGAAGGCTTCATCACATGGGAATGAGCCATCACTAATTCCAATTTTGCCCTTTTCCCTTCACAAGAGAATGGGAGGAATTGAGAGTTCTAAACCTCTAATCATGGCCTGGCCTTTCTGGTGACCTCATTCAGGAGCCACATAGGGACTGAGTCACTCTGTGAGAACAAGACACTTTTGTCATCCACAAAACTGCAAGGAAGGGTTTCAGGAGCTCTGTGTCAAAGACCAATAACAGAACAAAAGATGGTCTTACCAACCAGGGCGACAGAGGCTAATATATATATTCTGTTATCTCACATCCACCGTCTTCTATAGGTGAAACCCACTGATACTAACTTCAGTCCCTCAGGTCACATATGACAAGCCTAATCTGAGTCTTTAGATTCTAAAAACATCTAGTATATTCCAGGGACTTTCTCTAGGCAACTGCCCCTCATTCCTCCCATCCCAAGAAATATACTTTCCCAGGTGAAAACGTAGCACCCATGGATATCATTCCAGATCTCTAGAGTATAGCTTCAAATGTGAGCATCTTCCTTTAAGTATGGTACCCAGAGGGAAACACATTCCAAGTACAAAAAACCTAGAGGAAGCTTTTCATTAACCATGTCTTCTGTTGTATATCCTCTCTCCCACTTGGAAGACTGAAGATACTGCAGAGAACATGGGCTTTGAAGCCGTAGGACCTGTTTTAATAGTAGTCATTGTTAGCTGAAATGTCTCTGAGCCTGTGTCACCTATAAAAAAGTGTTTTTTCTATTCTCCACAAGCACGTTATGATAAAGAAAAGAGCAGTTTGTAAGTGCTTAACAGTCGATTTAGGGTTAAGCTAAGATGGAACCTCTTAGCAGTCACATCAGTCTTCAACTGTTACTACGTATCGGTCAGAGTTCAGAGAACCAGACTCTAGCTAGTTTAGCAAAATTTAAATTTTACTGACTTCAGAAATAATTTATACCATGACCCAGTAAACACGTGCACACATAAGTATGTAATTCAAATAATCTTCACAGAATTTACCCATCTGACCTGTTGTCCTCTGCTGTATTTCTGTTCAGTATTTTTTAACACTAGTTATGACCCACTGAGTTAATTTCATGAGTCGCTGATGAACGATAACCCAGTTATATTTCCAAAGTAATGGAAAATATTATCGATACATTGCAGGGATAACATGGCCTAGGGAACCACTGGAACAGAAGAAATAAACTCTAACCCACGCTTCCAAAACTGGGCAGCCGAGTTGCCAGCTCCAGAGCATTCCGTCTGTATGACCCCCACCTACAAAATGGCGCCTCCTGAGCCTCGCACTAGGGCACTGATTGACAAAGCCTAGCTGAAACCCAAAGTCCTGGTGCAGAGGGGTTTGGGAAATGCAGTAAAGGAAAGCACACCAGAAACTGCAATAGATGATGTTAAACCAACTCATATGGCTGAGACATACTTACTCAGATACTTGGTTTGGATAAACCCAGTGGTCTAGGCATACCTCCTTACATCTATTTATCTGTACTAAATTGTGTATTTTCTTGGACAGCCTATTACTGCTACTTCAGTGAGGCAAATTAACATTACTACAATTTACTTGTGTGCTTAGTCGCGTCCGACCCTGTGACCCCATGGACTGTGGCCCGCCATGCTTCTCTGTCTATGGAATTCTCCAGGCAAGAATCCTGGAAGGGCTTGCCATGCCCTACTCCAAGGGATGTTCCCAACCCAGGGATCAAACCCAGGTCTCCGGCATTGCAGGCAGATTCTTTACCATCTGAGCCACCAGNGCCCGCCATGCTTCTCTGTCTATGGAATTCTCCAGGCAAGAATCCTGGAAGGGCTTGCCATGCCCTACTCCAAGGGATGTTCCCAACCCAGGGATCAAACCCAGGTCTCCGGCATTGCAGGCAGATTCTTTACCATCTGAGCCACCAGGGAAACCCCAACAGAATGAAATTCAGAGCAATAAACCAGATGGAGATTCCCAACTCACATTTCCTTTCACAAATACACCTGTACCCAGTTAACCTGGGGTCTACCAAAAAGGAAGATTAAAAAAAAAGAAAAACAGGGAAAACTTAAAAAACCAAGGATTCTCTTCTTCCCAACCTCAGAAAGAATCTTAAGTTTAGAAAAACATTTTTTACATCACTGAAGAGAAGGGAAGAATTAGCAATAACTTCTTTTTATTGTTGTTTAATTCAGTTTATGCAATAATTTATATCTGTAAGAATTCAAATTTATTGAATGAAATACATTGCTTATGATATTCAAAGCATTTTAAAAATAAGTTACTGAAGGGGTAGTATACAATGAGTTAAATAATACAGATTTGGGGATAATTGATGTGCATTTAATTTAAAAAACAAACTGCATGAGTTCACAGACAGATTTTATATAACCACTAAACGCAGAAAAACACAAGGAAGTAGGTTTCTATAGGATCCCAACATAAGCATAAGAAAAAAATACTTTTAGAAGCTGAAGTGTTAAGTTTACAGAAATGCAAAACACCAAAACACTTTAAGCAAAGTCTTTATTTTCAAGAAAAAAGTACATTCTCATTTCCTGTTCTTGGCATAAGTTTTAATTACTTCCAGTGGAACCAAAGCCTCCTGAACCCCTTTCAGTGTCATCTAAAATCTGAAAAGACATAAAGATAGTGAGCAGTATACTTAATTTTAGATCCTCTTTCAGGTCTCTCCAACTCCCAATTTGTAAAAGTTTTATTCTTGCTATATCATTCCTTCAAAAAGGAAATTTAAAAATTTTTTAATGTTCCATAAAATACTGAATAATACCAAAAAAGCTAAGGGAATAGTAAATTTCAGTCTATTTAAATGGTTTATTATTCAAAGCAATGCTATATAATAGCCATGGCAAACATTTTAAGAAGTTCTACAACTAAGATTTTAATTTTGCTTAAAATAGGACTAGTCCAATATTCTACCACAGATGGTCTCCAACTTAGAATGGTTTGACTAACGATTTTTCAACTTGATGATGGTGTGAAAGTGATACGGATCTGGTAAAAACTGTGCTTCAAATAATGAATTTTGACCTTTCCCTGGGCTAGTGATATGCGATGTGATCCTCTCGTGATGCTGGGCAATGGCAGCGAGCTGCAGCCACCAGTCAACCATGCCATCACAGGGTGAAATGCTGATACAGTTTCTGTGCTCATACAACCATTCTATTTTTCACTTTCAAGACAGTATTCAATAAATTACATGAGATATTCAACACTTTATTATAAAACAGGCTTTGCCTTAGATGACTCTGTCCAACTAGGTTAATAAGTGTTCTGAGCATGTTTAAGGCAGGCTAGACTAAGCTATGATGTTCAGTAGGTTAGGTGTGTGAAGTGTATTTTCAACTTAAGATATTTTCAATTTACAGTGGCTGTATCAGGATGTAATCCCACTGTTACGTTGAGAAAGATCTGTATTTAGTTACCAATAGCATATTAGATCCTCAAATTTTTATTTTCCCTTCACTGAAGATGTTATCATGTATTCCCTACCCAGCTTTTATGATACTTACTTGAACTTCCTCTATTTCTGGGTAAAATATCCGTTCACAAATGAGCTGTGCAATTCGATCACCCTTTTTTACTTCAAAGGAAAAAAACAAAACAATTTATTACTGATACTTTATTGATGCATTCTCTGTATCCTGCCTCACACACTACAATGAGAATCAGAAGAGTTACTATGTGCTATTTAGACATATTTAATACATAACTCAGAAAACTCATTACTTTGATGTGATTAGATATATTTAACATACCTTCAAACTTCTCTTTGCCAAAATTAAACAGGACAACACCAACATTTCCTCTATAATCTTCATCTATGACACCAGCTGGAGAAAAGAAAAATGATCTTAGCTTAGTGTATGGTACCAAGGACTAAGGGTATATAATTACCTCGAAATCATTCCTATGTAGCTCTGAAAGTTTTATCCTTACAATGAATATGTGAATCTTGCTCTGCTACTATGTAAAGCCTCAAAGCTAAGAAATATTACTAAAATGCAAATGTACTTAGTTGCTCAGTTGTGTCTTACTCTGCGACCCCATGGACTTATAGTCTGCCAAGCTCCTCTGTTCATGGGGATTCTCCAGGCAAGAATACTACAGTGGGTTGACATGTCCTTCTCCAGGGGATCTTCCCAACCCAGGTATTGAATTTAGGTCTCCTGCACTGCAGGTAGATTCCTTACCATCTGAGCCACCAGGGAAGCCCAAAATTCAAATAAGAATTTTGAAAGTTAAGGTCCTAATTTTATAACCTGTCACCCTTACAAATGGTGACCATTAACCTACTCTAAATTGGGAGTAGGTGCTTAGCATCTCAGCCAAGTCATCCTCAACTGCTCTCTCCCAATCCTACTGTCTATCTGCTGCATACCTGCCAAAAGGACTAGGAGAAAATTACGATTTGGGTTTTAAAGGCTTTTCCTGGTAGCAGCTTCCCACTAATATCCAGACTGAAATATGATTGAGTCATAAATAAAAATGTCAAAAAGCCAGAAGATCTGTGGTGGAATAAGTCAATGCTGACACTGTTAAGCAGCAGTCTAGCAAATATCAGAACATTCCATTTTTATAATGAAAATGGAGCTGAACTGTTCACTTCACATTCTTCTTCTCCTTTCCATTTGAGCTACCATCCTTTCTTAAGAGCATGATCTCTCAGAAGACATTAGCACATAAGCTTAATAATGACTATAATTTTATACACAACTGTGTGTAATTAGAACCTGTTTGAGATTATAAACACAAAGGCAGCCAATTTTTGCAGGAGAGGATCTTGAGCCAGGGCCCTGCCACAGCCCAGAGAAGTACATCGACCCAACTTGCTAGCAAGAATCCAAAACCTTCCCACAAACACAAGCACAGATAATGTAGGTGCACCAGGTCTTCTCATTTTCTTTTTAAAAATTAAGACATAATTCACAAGTCAACATTTTTTTAGTGTATTCAGCGCTGTGAAAACATGACCACAATCAATTTTTGAACATTTTCATTACCCCAAAAAGAAACCCCCTAGCTATTAGCAGTCACTTTCCTATCCCTATCTTTCCCCTCAATGCCTATTTCCTTTTATACTTGTTAATTCTTTCCCTTCAGTTTGTAAAATGCTAGACAGGATTCATGTGAATCTAATTAAATGCAGCTCCATGTCATAACTTACATCTTCTTAATACCCCACTTCTCTGGGGCAACAAAAAACTCTTATCAAAGAAGAAAAAAAAAAGAATCAGGAATTTAGTTCAATGGGTACTAATGCTGGTTGGCTAGACTCATAGTTATTTGAAGGTCAATTGAAAAAAAAAGTTAGTTTTATTTTTTTCTTTTTTAGAACAAGAGTAAGCATTCACTTTCAATTTTCTCATATCGGAAAAAAAAAAGGCAAAAAAATAAATAAATAAAAAGTTCCACCACAGGGAAATATACTCAGAAAAACTAACATTTTAGATTTTTTCAGTGGATTACTATAGAAGTTTAGATGAACCCCTGTGCTTTATGAATGAATTAGTAGGCCTAAGTAAAACTGAACTTAAAATACTTCTTACAAGGTTCCTGACATAAGACTTAAGAGTTTGAATTAAAGATAAAACACTTTGTAAAACAGCAAGAACAGTGAGTATAAAAGTGGCTGAAAGTGGTTCATATCATGTCTAGACTGAAGGAAACAGTCTATTCTTTTCTGGTTCTACATCAATAAAACTCTGACCAACTCAAAGAATACTGAAGCCTGGCCTCTTTCCCCCACTGATAGTTGATCATTAACTTAGTCCTTGATATTTACTGAAAGAATGGATATAAAGATAGGACCAGCTGTTTTCTGTATTATCTAGATGCAGAAAGTTTCAGCTGCAGGAATGGCTCAGATCAGAGTTAAGGAAGGAACCCCTCAGCAGCAGGTCATTCCCTGCCTCCCATGCCGCAACAAATGACCACAGGAGGTTTTGGCATTTCCAAGTGGGAGTGCTCAGGCCAGCACGCATTCACCTAAGGTGCCTTAGATAAAGACCATGTGTGCTGACTTCTGAACTCACTTCTTTACCAGAAAATTTTTAGAGTACCCAAACAGTACAAATACATATAAAGTAAAAGCTAATAATGCTTCCCAACTCTCCCCCTCAGGCAGCCACATATTTTACACATTTTTTTTCCACCTAAAATAGCATAGCTATCCTTTGAGAATAACATATCTGAATCTTAGTCATTCTTTTAGATCCAAGATATGGAAATACAGCACCATGATTCCTATGTAACTATTCTCTTACATATCATCAGACATTCAGGTCGTTTTTACATTCTTCCTATAATAATCAACAGTCCTTTAAATATGTCCTTGTGTATTACTGTATTGTATTCTCATCAAATAGTTTCCAAAAAAAAAAAAAAAGCACTTTCCTGGGCTGAAAGGTGTGTATATTTAAAATTTTAATGAATATTGCCAGATAACTTTGCAAAGAAGGTATAGCAATTCAAATTTCTATCCATGATATTTAAGAATGCCATTTCCAAGCTCTCTTATAATACCAAATTGAAGCAGTCTTTTTAATTCTGGCCAATTGAATGAGTAAAAGATGGTATTTCATGGATTTATTTATATTTCCCTGATGACTAGTGAGAGGCTGGGCTTTTTTAACCTCAATATGTTTGCTCCATATTTGCATGTCCTCTTCTATATTTTATAATCAGTCCCCCCGCCCCCTTATCTGTTTGGATATTTAACTCTTCTTCATATGACTTGCAAGTATTTATTTGTTTACTTTATGGTATCTTCTACAATACCTAAACACTATATATTTGTAAAGGAGTCCTATCACACATATGGTTGGATGTCTTGAATACCTCAAAGCCAGGTGATCTAGCTAGACTGAAAGAAATTAAGTCCTTTCAAGTCAATTAGAATGTATGAGAGAAAAAATGGTCCTTAATTACTCCTTTTTTAAAAGCATGAATGCCAACAGTATTAAAAAAAATCTAATAGTTCCAAGTTCATTTATTACTTGTTATTCAAAGGCAAACTGACCATCAAAAAAAAATACAAGACATTCCTTTCGTACATAAGGGACATAAACATCAAGCATATTTCTCTTCATGAGAAAGCAGAAAGTATTTTGAAGTTATCACTGGAAAAATCATGCATTGGAACTGGCAGAGTGATTAACTGACTTCAGGCAAAAGTTTTACTGTGTCAAGACTTTGGCACGTCATTTGTTGGAAACCTTCTTTACTGAAAACTATCCACACCTACCAGATGTGAATTCTGAACGGAATCCTGCATACTCAACTTTTCCCTTTGACCCTTATTTACAGCCTGAGATTTCTAACAATATCCCTCTTTGAAATAAAAACTGTGGCCAACTATGATAAATGTGTGCCTAGGAGACATTTTTAAGATACTCTGCATCCAAGAACACACCACAATGTGACTGTGTGAATAATACCACAGGAACCACCAGGCAAACTAACTTTCCATTGCTTTGACATGAATTTTTTTCAGAGGATTGTTTTAAATAGAGCAAAAGTTAGTAACAAAGTCAGAAAAAGTTTCCATGTTAAAAAAAAAAAATCATAGAGGACAGAAAATATGTACCAAGCAGTATTAGTGCTTTAGATACATTATAATTCAATCCTCCATCTTTCAGGGCAAGCACACTAATTTTCATTTTACAGATAAGGAAACTGAGGCTCAGAAAAGTTAAGCATATGCTAGCTAGTTCGTGACAAAGTAAGAGCCCAAATCCAGTTGTTATTCCAAAGCCCAGGTTCCTTTCATAACCCTTTGAAATTTATTTAAAAATACCATCTTTTATATCCTTAAGTTAATCGTCTTAAGTGACCATACTGCTGCTGCTGCTAAGTCGCTTCAGTCGTGTCCGAATCTGTGTGACCCCATAGACGGCAGCCCACCAAGCACCCCCGTCCCTGGGATTCTCCAGGCAAGAACACTGGAGTGGGTTGCCATCTCCTTCTCCAATGCATGAAAGTGAAGTCGCTCAGTCGTGTCCGACTCTTAGCGACCCCATGGACTGCAGCCCACCAGGCTCCTCCATCCATGGGATTTTCCAGGCAAGAGTACTGGAATGCGGTGCCATTGCCTTCTCCGAGTGACCATACTAGACCTTGTAAAAATATTCTTGAAAGTCAAGCATAAATTAGCCCAGGGAATTCTCTACCCCAGAGGGCTGTCCATCTCTGTCGAGTTATATTCAGCTCCTCTTCAGTCTCTTGAGAGCTATTTTTGGGCTCCTGTTTTACCCCGCAGCACCACCTAGTGACACTACGGGGAGATAGCCCAGGGACAGGCCTCGGCCAGAGGGAACGGTAAGTTAACTCAGGGCAGAGCTAGGTTGGTAGATGGACTGGGCAGGGTGATCCATGGCATTTAACTGCAGTGGAAAGAACAAGGGGATTGGAATCTTATGGATGGATTTCAGTTTCTAAAGAGGCAACTTGGGCCTATTTCTGAGTCAGTTTCCTCGTCTATTAAAAAGCAGCTTCATAAAAACGGCAGGAGGTGGAGAATTTAACATATCACTCATCTGAGGGCTAAGAGGCCTTGTTAGAGAAGCACTAACTACAATGGCTTAATGATATAAAAGCATTTCCTTTCCTACAACTTCCTTCTGTGAACAGTCATTTTCGGATTAAATGCAGATTATCACCAAACCAAGGCAAAATCCTATCTGTCAGTGTGAGTGAAATAACAACATTTCACATAATGATCATTTAAAAAGTAGACATACTCAAATAGCATTCAAAACTGTATCATAATCATCTTTTACTTAGGGACAGAAATTTCTAAAAGGCAAGATACAACAAAAACCATTTTCTTTTCTTGATGATAAAAATAAAATCTGTCATTTGATTACTGCAAAAACAAAGTAAACACTTGTAAATATTTACAGAATAAAAATGTAAATATATTACCTCCTACATCTATGAAGTGTTTTGCTGCCAAGCCAGAACGAGGAGCTATAAAACAAACAAAAAGAAATTGACTATCTTAAGAAGGGCAATACTGAATAAAATTGACATAATCTAAACATATCACTGTCATCCCTATAACATCTGTATCTTATCCTTAGCAGATAGTTCTGAATTAAAAATGTATTTATCACATTGTATGATCAAAGTAGAAAACTTTAGAAAAATGTTGACAAGATTTAATTCAAAACCAACTTAAACCACTTCAGCATGTCTTTAGGCAACTGAGGATAAGTGCTGAAGCTGTGGTCTGCAGGAAAGAAATGGAAAGTGAACAAGTGGCGAAGGGTCACAAAGAGCGGATGATAGCTGGCAGGGACACGGGGCAGAGGAAGGGACTTTTATTTTAAGATAGGAGATCTGAGCATATTGCAGTATGGATAAGAAGGGGAGGGGCATAAACCCAACCAGAGTAGCAGAGGTTAACCTTGAACTTGGGACTCCTACGCGTAATTCAGATGCCAAAAGACAAATCTGAATGAAACAAATGAACCAGAGCAAGAAGCTAAGTTTATACCTTACTCTTGCCGACTTAAGCAACAGGCCTACCATTAATTATCCTAACTTCTAGAATTTTATTCCAGAATAACTTAAATCAGGCACTTTGTTGGTAAATGCTACCCCTTCCTGCCTTCACTGTTATTTCACCCCATCTCCTAATCCACCCCCCCCCCCCCCCCCCCACCAAAAAAACCATCACTTCAGCCANATTGTATGATCAAAGTAGAAAACTTTAGAAAAATGTTGACAAGATTTAATTCAAAACCAACTTAAACCACTTCAGCATGTCTTTAGGCAACTGAGGATAAGTGCTGAAGCTGTGGTCTGCAGGAAAGAAATGGAAAGTGAACAAGTGGCGAAGGGTCACAAAGAGCGGATGATAGCTGGCAGGGACACGGGGCAGAGGAAGGGACTTTTATTTTAAGATAGGAGATCTGAGCATATTGCAGTATGGATAAGAAGGGGAGGGGCATAAACCCAACCAGAGTAGCAGAGGTTAACCTTGAACTTGGGACTCCTACGCGTAATTCAGATGCCAAAAGACAAATCTGAATGAAACAAATGAACCAGAGCAAGAAGCTAAGTTTATACCTTACTCTTGCCGACTTAAGCAACAGGCCTACCATTAATTATCCTAACTTCTAGAATTTTATTCCAGAATAACTTAAATCAGGCACTTTGTTGGTAAATGCTACCCCTTCCTGCCTTCACTGTTATTTCACCCCATCTCCTAATCCACCCACCCACCCCCCAATACACTAAAAATGCTATCAGTGCAGCCAAAAAGATGGAGAGAGAGCTCATTTCAGTTTTTTTTTAAAGGCTCAAGTATCAGCAGTTCTCAGACTCCGGCTACCAAGATCCCCCTGGGACCACAGTTCCATTTGCTCCTTTATGTTTACTCTGAAGTCAGTCAGCAAGTAATTAGACTCTTGAAAAGAAGTTTTAAACTCTTTCTACAGTGACAACTGACTCGCTGCAGAAAAAAATCAAACCTGTTGGCTTGCCCTGCATTTTACCCTCTCTCCTCCCACGATGAGGCCTTTTCCTCTAGCGCACTGAAAAGCATCCCTTACCTAGCATACCTCATGGGAGGAAACCCAAGGGGGAAAGGTTAAGGGCCTGATATCCTCAGGGGTGAGTAACTTTACTTATATCAGTGATATAAGATGCCATGTGCCATTATCTTAACCCTGCATCTTTATTCTTATAAAACAAATAAACATCTTCACAAAGAAATCTGGCTTCATACGCCATCTGATGCCTGAAAGGAGGACTGGTGGTTAAGACTGGAAACACCTCACCTATATTTTCAGTTTTTCTCACAGTGAACAGTTGTGAGAACAACCTCCTAGGCTAATGTGAGTGTCCTAAAACCCTAAATAAGAAATCCAGGGGAGGAAAAAAAAGCAAAAAGAGGCAGATGTAGCTACATAAGGGAAAGTTTTCAAGTGACTGCAACTGCCATCGCAGGTGGCATGTCTTTATTTTAGGACACAGGCCAAGCGATATCCCTTCCCTCATTTATACACCCCAAATGAAAGTAAGAACAAAGAACCGATCACAAAGGAAGAGCATGACAAATAGTTATGTGTCTCAAGTCACTCACCCACTCTTCCATAGCACCCAGAAGGAAGGGCTATCTGAATGTCAGTTTTCACAACCACTTTCTCCATCGNAGAACAAAGAACCGATCACAAAGGAAGAGCATGACAAATAGTTATGTGTCTCAAGTCACTCACCCACTCTTCCATAGCACCCAGAAGGAAGGGCTATCTGAATGTCAGTTTTCACAACCACTTTCTCCATCGGTGGCACTGTGTAATCATAGGCACTAGGAAAATAGTGAAAGATAACTGGTATTTAGATATAGTAATTCTCTAAGCATTCTTTGGTAAAAGAGGTGACAACCTGTAAACGTATTTTCCTTTGAACAAAATTGTGTTGGCAAACTGAGATAATTTTTTAGGAGGAGGAGGCTGAAAGGCAGACTTTAGATTGTATATGATTCACGAACATGGTACGAAAAAAGATAAAGAACGAAGAAAGAAAGGCAGATAACAGCAAATAACAGCTAATATTTATTAAGCCATTACTCTGTCCCAGGTACAGTTCTAAGTGCTTTGTACAACTCATTTTATTCTCACAACAATCCTCTAAGCTTTAGGGAAAATGTACAGGAGGGAGAAAAACGGGTGGGGAGCAGCATAAATGGGGGAGGGGTGTGTCCAGCTGCACTGCATCTTTTCTGCACTTGCTAGTTGATCAGGCTCACCAAACGGTGGCTGTGAACTTCACTGGCTGAGGCAGAGAGGGGACCACTGTGAACACGTCACAGTTCACAGAGATGCGCACTACCGAGGAACTGCTCCTCTAAGGTCCACCCACCAAACGCTGCTACTTTGCCATTACTGTAGCCCCCTCTTTGCTAAAAATTTAAGAGATTTTACAATAATCAGAACTGGAAGTTACTTTGGAGCTCTTAAGTAAGACTGATAAAATGCTGCTATGTCTTTACTTCTTTCATTGGAATTTCTTCTCTTGAAACAGTGAAAACGCTAATTTACTGAATGAATTATGTCCACGTCAACATAGAAAGTCTTATGTTTAATAGGATGTACCCTAAATTAAGGTCTCTTCTTAGACTCACAACAGTGCCCAGCTGTGGTGTAGTCAATCTACATCACTATTTTTACTCATGAAATAAGGGACTGAATTGTACCCCATTCAGCTGCATCAGTCTTACCTCACTTTTTCCTTCTTTTCTCCCACTATCATCACATACAACTCCCTCCTCTTTTCCTGTACTTACAACTTAAACCAGTGGTTCTCACATTAGAATTACCTGGGATGCTTTAAAATAAATCCTAAGGCTTGGGAGTTAGTCATGTAATAAACACTGTCTCCCCTCCAGTATCATTTTTCACCTACCTTAATGGTTTGAATTAGTGGGGACAGTACTCATGGGGGTTAGAAAACAAACAAACAAACATGGAATTCGGGGTCAAAAGCTCTATTATGTTCAAGCCCTTGGGCCATCAATTCATCTCTTCACAAACTCCCACATCTGTAAAAAGTAACACTCATCTACTTCAGGATTGCTGTATTAAACAAAATAACATACAGGACAGCTTTTAGGACAGGTAAAAAATGCTGTACAAAAGAGGTGGTAGTATTAACTAACATTCCTGCTTTTCATATCCAGACTTCTGGCAAGTCCTTGGCGGGAACTTAACTTACTAACCCTTAAAGCAGAAGCAACTTTCACTAATCTTTCCTGGGTATTTTATTAGCTAAGAACCTCGGCCCCAGCACGGCTTTTCTGCTGACCACAGTACCACTCAGGCCACTACTTGAAGGCCTAAGTGGGCCTTCTTCATCTCTACCTTCCACTTGGAAAGGACGCAAAAAATGTTGCAAAATTAAATAACACCTGGGCGGTCGTTTATTGCTATTTACCATTCCACACATCTGCCCAAATCCGTACTGAATTTACGCTAAAGAGGAAAGCTAAAATTTTCAACATTAAAAGAAGGCAGGACTTCCGTGGTGGTCCAGTGGTTAAGACTCCAGTCTTCCACTGCATGGGGGTGCAGGTGCCATCCCGGGCTAGTGAAACAGGATCTCACGTGCCACGCCGTGGGCCCCCACATCCCCAGAAGACAAAAACCTATATAATGCAAAATGCGTTTGTTTCTGCACTTTTCAATGACTGTTCCAAATTGTAGCAGCGAGCCGGCATGTAAGCTAACCTGAGAGCTCTATCACTCGGAAATTGGGACTTCTCTGCGCGAAGTCCGGACCATGGGATAGAAGGCGCCTCCTGGCCCGGGCCGGCCTTCCCCCGGGGCGCGGGCGGACAGGGTGCCCACTCACCTGTACAGGTCGTAGCCCGCGGCGCGCGCGGACCCCTTGGTGGGGGCTGTGGCGTGCTCCGAGAGCCGGGCAAAGCGGAGACGCATATCGCCCGCCTCCGTGGCCCGGGCCCGCTTGCTGGGGGAGACGACTTGTGCCTCTTGAGAGCAAGGCATGGCAGCGCAGAACGTGGGCACAAGAAGAAGCAGGGGGAACGAAAGAGAGAGAGCGCGCGGATGAGTTCTAAACTTCCCGCCAACCTCGCCCCGCCCCGTCCCCTCCC
>SJYV01052230.1:236796-309926 GCA_006410875.1 Neotragus pygmaeus | reverse complement strand
TTGGGGCCTTGCCCAGAGGAGGCTGGTGGAGAGTAATGTCCACTGCCCTCACTGCCTAAATAACTCAGATGTCCTGGCATCCAGATGCCAACTCCAGGGCCTGCATCAATGCTAGAAATTTAGGGTAGGATGTGAACTACTAGTGTCTAAAAGGAAAAAGTCAGAAATGGCTCAAGTCTTGGCAGGCAGGAATCAACAGTGTCATCACCAACATCATGAAACAGTTAATAGCCACCAGGAAAGAAATAAAGCGTTTTCATGTTATTTGCTGTATTCTGAGTTTTGAATTCCCAGAAACTAAGGTCTACACATTCCCCTCATGGTCAGTTTAATAATTCTGTTTTTATCCCTTTTCTTAAATAAATTCTTGCCGGTTTATCCTAGAATTCTTGCCTGGAGAGTCCCATGTATAGAGGAGACTGCTGGGCTACAGTCCAAGGGGTCATAAAGAGTCGGACACAGCTGAAGCGACTTTGCTCATGCGAGGTGGAAAGGACAGATTAAGAGTGAGAGCAATTCTGGTTCTGTCCATCTCTTCTGACTCTCCTTGTCTTTCTTTCTGGGGTCACAGCACTGATTTTTGTTTATTTGTTTTTGTTTTTTTCCCTTCTGAAAAGGCTTCTGTGCACTCAGAATCAGTATTTGAATGACAAGGCTACATTTCCATCAATAAATCCAGTTCGGACCCCCTCCCGTCTGGGTGTCGGGCGACCTGGGTGCTGACCCTGCTGCCACTCTTGCCTGGCCTTGCATGAGTCCCTTGCCTCCGTTTGGCCCTGGTTTCCGCATCCGTAAGAAGGAGGAATTAGGCTCCTCATGCCCCTCTCTGCCTGTCCTCACTCCAGCTCTCTCGTTGGAGGATGGAAGAAGGGCCCTGGAAACTAGACAGCTTGCTGGCCACGACTAAGAGAGCCCAGTGCCCAGACCACCACCCGGGAGGCACAGCGCAGGAACAGCTGCGAAGGAGGATTTTGCCGTGGAATGGCCTGCAGTTGGATATTTCTGTCTGCCTTTGATAAACTCTCTTGTCCGGGACTCTGCTGTTATGACGCTTTCTGAGTCATGGGTGGCTCCAGCTTCTTCGATCCATCTAGCTGATAACATTTCCTGATGTTTCCAAGGCGAGTAGGGGATGATCAGGTAGGGTGGATCTGCTTCGCTTCCTCCCCTCATCCTCCGGCCCCTCCCACCTGGCTCTCCTGACCCCTCTCCTCTTTGTGGAATTTCTATCTTATGCTGTCCCACAAGGTCCTGCTGTGCTGTGCTCAGTCGCTCAGGCGTGTCCGACTCTTTGTGACCCCACAGACTGCAGTCCGCCAGGCCCCTCTGTCCATGGGGATTCTCCAGACATGAATACTAGAGTGGGTTGCCATGCCCTCCTCCAGGGGATCTTCCCGACCCAGGGATCAAACCCAAGTCTNCCCCCCGGACCAACCCACAGTCAGTGCTGAGAAGGGAGATAGGACTCAAGTTTGGGACTGGAAATCTTTCTCAGAAGACAGATTTGGGAACGGAAAATACGGAGCCTCTTAAAGCTTTATATACTCAGTGCCTAGATCCCAAACCAGTGGCAGCTTCTGTGGCCTTTCCCTCATTCCCAAATAGAAAACCACCCCCCCTTCCCTATGAGGGGATTCGAATGGACTGGCTCCCGCGCCGCGAAGGCCGCGCGCCCTCCCACTGGCCCTTCCGCCTGAGGCCCGAGAACTTCTTCTGGTCCAGCCGATTCCCGCTCGGTGCCGGGCGCGCAGGCCACCGGCCGGGCTCCCTGCCTCCCCCCGCCTTGGAAAGTGTGTGCTGCCAGCCTGGGTCCCGACATTACTGGAGCCGCGGCCACCTGGGCTCAGCTTGCGGCCGCTGGAGAGCAGCCGGAGCGCCGGGAGCAGCACGGATCCCCGCGGGGTGGGGTCCAGGGGCGGGCCAGGCCGGGAGAGCCCCGCGGCCTCCGCCCCGGGCCGTGCGCGGCGCGCGCTGTTAAACACCGAGCGGAGCAAAGACGGAATGAAGTGGCGAGGGCAGAGGGAAGTCATCTGCCCGCGTTTGGGAGCAGCTCGTGCGGGCGCGCGCCAGCCCAGTGACCTCGGAAGCAGTAGCTGCAGCCGTCTGACGAGGGGCGCACGGAGGCGGCGCCTCGACAGCCCTCGGGCTGGCGGCGGGCCCTCCCGGGAAGCTGCGCGCTCGGCGTCTCGAGTCTCGCGGCCGCCTTTGCCTCGCCCTTTCCCGCTCTCGACTCGCACCTTTCATCTGGCGCCGGTTTTCCGAGATCCAGGCCCTGCGCTCTGCCGGTTTACCTGGGGCGGCGCCGCCCGCGGCCATGTCTCGCCAGGTTCCAATCCCAAGGCACTCCACTCCCCCGCCACCCCCGCCCCCCGCAAAAGGAACGGAACCGCATTACGATGCGCGTGATGGCCACTCAGTGCTGCGCCCTAGGCAATGGGCAAGGCAGCGAGTTCAGTTTCCTTCCAACACAGAGTGCAGGATGGGCTTGTTTATTCTCAGAGGGGCTGGGATACCAGAGTCTTGAGGATACCATGGAGACATTTCAGTTGAAATCTTAGCAATCTTGGATGACCCCACAGGAGCACAGAGGAGAACCGCTGTGGCTGTGACTCTTAATTCGAACAAAGGTCCTGGGCTACGCTGGTGTAATTTACAGTGGGGATGAGTAAATAACTTCAGATAATTTTAAATTGATTTTTCTAGGGTTCAGGTATCTTCACTTATGTCTGGAACTGACGGTAAAGTCTCAAATTGTAATGCGTTTGGTCAAAAGAAATACAAACCTGTAGGGCAGTTAGGAAAATGACAAAAATGTTAGGGTATTGTTGGGGAAGTTTTCGGACTTCATTGCTTTGCCTTTCTTTACAACCCCCACCTTTTCAGTCTTTTACTCGTTCTTCCTCTTAAATGATGGAATTCCTCTGGAAGAGATTATGGGTTATGCTCTATATAGTCTTCTCCCATGGCTTCGAATATCTGTACTCTGAGGACTTATTATAGCAACGTGATCTAGGAGTTCAACCGCCTCTAGATCCATCATATGACTCACTTCTGTTGCTCAGGACCAGTTTCTAGACCCACCAGCCTTTCCTGCCTGCAAGTCTGTACACATCTTTCCTTGATTTATGCCGTTTCAACTCTCATCTGAGAAAGACCCACCCTGATAAACAACTAGTTACCCTTTTTTCCCTTCACCACCATTCTAGCACACTTCTTTTTTTCCCTAGTCACACAACTTCTTGCTACATGCTATGTCTCTTCTATGTATTCATTTTCTCATTCATTGTCTATTTGCTGTAGTGGACATAAGCTGCATAAGGGCAGGGACCAAATGTGTCCTCATTCACCATTGTATTCCTGGGGCCTGGTGTAGTGCCTGGCTCAAAGTGTTGCTTGAGAACTATTTGATATCTGAATGAATGAATGAGTGATAAGAGATCTCATTCAGCTTATTCATTATATGAATAAATGATAGATCTCAGGTTCCATCCAGGCCCTGTATATGATCACTTATCAGTCTTAATGATTTTTCTATTTTTTCCATTCTTTTAATTTTTAATCAAAAGGTCTTTTTCTCCATATAATGCTTTTTCAAACCTACAATGAACATCAATCCTTTCCCAGTCCCTCCATGAATACCCTCTCTCAGCTCTCACTCAGGGGCAATACTTTCAACTATTTTTTTGACTTTTTCTATTGGAATTTACCTCCCCACTTGTTCCCAAATTACACGTTGCTATTTAAATGGCATAGAAATTACCTTGTGGATTAGAGTAGTTGAGGATTAAGTCTTTTAACCTCCTCTCCACTGCTTTCTGTTCATAGTTTTGTAATGATCTTCTGTATAAGTCAGCAGTTAGTATTTGCATCATCATGACTAGTAAATATTGACTGTGGGGACAATATATGATTATTTTTTTACACCTGTCACCCTCAAGTTAATAATTGCCTTGTTTTTCTATCTTTTTATTGGTGATGGTGTTTTTGCTTCACCCACTGCTTGTTTATTCCAAATGTTCCAGAGGATTCTATACCTCAAACATCTATCACTTCAGATGAAACACTGAGATGTAAATCTCCAATCAGTTCCAATTTTCCTTCCCTCACTCTATGCTCTTGCTCTGATCTGCACAAATGATCTAGTCCTGCCGAATAGCTGACATCCTGGGACTTCACTTTGTGCCTGTTTTATATTGGAGTCCTGGTCTTATGGATCTAATATTTTCTTAGTTTACTTCCTCATTTTGCTGAAATACTTTCTCTAGGAATTTTCTAAGAAAGTTCGCATTAAAGGTAGTTTGAGTCCACATATTCTAAAATATAGTAACTGTATTGTTTCCCTTTACCCAGGCCCGCACAAAAATCTCACTTCGTTCATGAAACTTCCTTAGAGCCAGTAATAAACACTGCCTTATCTTTTATAACACTTACCATATCATTCATTAGCCATATACTCCCATTGTGCAATTATCTCAAGTACATGCATTTTTATCTTTCACATTAGTTAGAGTCATAAACTTTTATGAATCCTTCAAAGCACCTACTTCAGTGTTTTACACAAAAATGATTTGTTTGGCTCCTTATAATACCTAGCACCAAGGAAGTATTCAGCTATTTTTTCTGTTAATGTGGAGACTAAAATTTTATTAATGTCACTTTCCATCTGAGTTTATTTTAGATTGAAAAGAGAAAAGGACATAATCCAACTGAAAAAGAGTAACAGGTTAGGGATCTGAACCACCAAGCATTTGAAGAAAATTCCTTATGACAACTGAAAAATAATTTTATATAAAATTATATACACCTTACATTCAGGATACTACAGTAAAGAACTAAATATATCCTAGCCATAGTTTATTTCATGCCATATGTTTATCAGAATATAATTATCTTATCAGTCATGGTGATAATTTACTTCAGTCTTGTGCCAATGTGAACCTACTGAGAATGCAAGTCTGTACTTTATAAGCAAAGTTGTCCTTTTTATCTTTGCTATCTTAGAGATTTTTCACTTTTTAACAAGGACATACATGGTGATTACTTTATATTTCAGCTATATTTTAAGTGTTTTATAAATGTTAACTTATTTAATCGCAACAGCCAGAGAAAACAAGTGCTGTTACTATCCCCATTTTATGGATGGGGAAATCAAAGCACAGAGAGGTCAAATAATTTGCCTAAGACCACATAGCTCACAACCAGAAAGAGACAGAGCTAGGATTCAACTTCAGGTTGAATCTGACTTCAGAGACCTTACACTTGGCCACTCTCTAGGTTTATGTATGCCTAATGAGACTATGAAACTCTTCTTAATACTGAGCCTGGCTGTGTTCTCTAGGTCTGGGAAAGATGTCTGTAAAAACTTAAGTAGGCATCCTTAGTGTCACAGTTGACTGTGCCCACCTTATTGAAACGTTTCTTCACCAAGCCACACTCTGGTTTTCTTCCCACCTCGCCTACTGTCTTCTCAATCTCCTTTTTGTAGCCTCTTCTCTTATTCAACCTTTTCTCTTGCTCAAGATAAAAAGCCTTATAGAGTCTTTCCTCCTCCCTCTTTCAGATCTTTCCTTATCTAAAAATAGTCTGCGAATATTCTCGCTGTTCTAATTTCCTAATAGTCGAGGCAGGCTAAACATTCGCTATATTAAGACCATGCATGTGTCCCCAGATCTACTTCTTTTCCTAAGTCTGGTTTTATAAATGCTGGTGATAAACCAAGTCTGATTTATATGATGCATCTTGTGTGTGAAATGTCTGTGACTCTAGGTATCTGATCAGTCTTGAAAAATGATAGCACGGCTAGTGTGAGAATGTTTGAAGATAACCATTGCTAGTTTGATGATTGCCAGTTGCCATTAAATGAATTGTAAAATTTTAAAAAATAAATAAAAATAGTCTTCTAAGCACTACCTAATGCTTTACCCTATTTGATTTTTTTTCATAGCACAATATTATATGAAATTATGTACATACTTATTTCACATGTATGTTTCTTGTACTAGCATGTAAGTTCCATAATGGGTTTAAATTTATCTTAATTTGAGTTCCTTTAAAATACTGTTTTCTTTTTATGTCTTCTTGCCTTCTTTTAAATTTTATTATTAATTTTGTTTAAATTAATTATTTCAGTTTTACTCTCTGATTCTATTGTTTTAGATAAATTAAAACATGCATGCTTAATCCATCATTTTTTAAGATCCAAAACAAAATTATTATCTTTCTCCTGGATAACATAGGGAACTTAGAATGCTTTAACTCCATTAATTATTTTTTGGCATACATACTATTATTGGTTAGTATTTTAAATGCATCTTTTCTTGAAATCTGATAAGCATTATTATTACTACTTTTTACAGTCATTAAAAAAAATGTTTGTACATACTTTCATCACTTTCTTTGCTTTTCTTTCTGCATCTCAAGCATCCTCTCAAATCTTAGTCTCAGATTACTATCCTTTTGCTCAAACTTTCCATGGAGGTGAACTTTCTCAGTTTGGATTAATTTAAACAAAACTCTTGAACTCTTCTTCAGGGGTAGTGCATTCTTTGACAGTTATTCAGGAATGGAAGAGGTGAGAATACTAATGTGAAAGTATCATAATGCACCATAACTGCACAATTCTATAGCTGAATTTAGAACATCTGACTGTGGAACAAAATAGCTCATTTATCATGCCACACTTCACCTTGGCTAGAAATATGTGCAAGACAAAAAATAACAGAAGCCATATTTTGGGTTTTGGTACCAAAATTTATAACTTCCCCTTTATTTCAAGCCCAGAGTTTTTTTCATTTAGGGCAAGAACCAGTTAGCCTGAAGATGGTGAGTTGTAGCCTATCTTTTGTAAACGGGGAATTGGAATAAAGGAGATGGAAAACAACCAGTATACAGGCAGATCAGTTTCAGTAAAAAGTATATATGGCTCAGTGATAAAGAGTCCGCCTGCAATGCAGTGGATACCAGTTTGATCCCTAGTTCAGGAAGACCCACTAGAGAAGGAAATGGCAATCTACTCCAGTATTTTTGCCTGAAAAATTCCATGGAGAGAGGAGCCTGGCAGGCTACAGTTCATGGGGGTGCAAAAAAGTCGGACATGACTTAACAACTAAATGACAACATATGTATAACTATCTAGAAATTCATTCTTTTAAAATTGTTTGGTCCCTAATGCCATCAAGAGGTCTCCTGGAATGTCTTTTGTTCCCCTGGGAGTATCTATTTGAAAACACTAAACTACCATATAGCTTGTGAAACCCACAAGACTGTTCCTACAAGGCTCTTGGGAAGAATGCAAAGATCAGAAAAATATATGTAGCCTTTCAATTTCATAAAATCAACACATGGATCTTAAGTATGTAAGTAGCTCAGAAGATTGACACTAAGGTGAGTGACTGTTAAGAAACAATAAGGAACTAGCCAATAGTCAACAAAGGCATTTATTGCTACAAAACTGCTTTGGACTGACTCACAAATTACTGCCACAAAAGTTCAAGGGAATCAGAATAGTTAACGTACAAACTCAGAACTATGCCCTGACTTTTCACTATACACTGAGTACACGATCTGTTAATTAACATAATCATGAAAAGCTGACTCTGAATTATGCCATTGTATGTAGGCGTATCAGAAGGTGAAATTCTGTGATTACAGCTCAGAGGACTATTGTTATTTCATTTTAAAGCATCATCAACTTTTCAGGAAGCAGAACAGATGGCTTAAGAGCAGGGTACACGTGAGAATCGGTTAAAAATCTTGGTCAAATGCACATATCCAAATCCCACTGCACACTGACCTAAGAATCTCCAGGGTGATTCTTGTTGCCCACACTTAGTTAGGGACCACTGCTTTAGGGAATTTATTTCTAGAAAATCTGTTGCAGTCAAGACTTGCTGGAAAGAATTTCTTCACATTTAACCAATATTACAAATTTTACCAAACCCACTATACTCTAGATCATTTTAATAGAGATTCCATTACCTTACATATAGAGGCAGGTCCTAGGTCTTTGTTCTTAATGATAAATTTGTAGTATAATTTTACTAAGAAAATTTGCAGACCAGGCATCATTCAGAATATCTGCTTGTTTCTTGGTTAAGCCATATAGAGGCCATTAAAGCTGGTCACAAAAGGTGCCCCACCAACAGTTAGGACTAAAAGGCTGGAACTAACTGTAGAGTGTAAAATGAAAGTTTAACCAACAAGAAACTTAATATATTTGACAATTTTGATTGCAAGATTAGTCAAAGAGGAAAGGGTTAGAGGAGGGTGGATTATATGGACTAAACTGGGCAGTTGTCTGAGCACTAAGTCATCTCTAGACTTGCACTGTCTCTCTTGACTCACGTGATCTCTTTCAAATCATGTCTCCCTCTTTCATCTTTGAAGAGCACCTGATTGCACTGGGAAATTAGCTATATAATATATTGTCATGTAACTATCACTGCTCACTAGCCCCTGGTTCAGAAATTAGTTGTATTGTCCATTCTGACTGGAGCATAGAACCGGTTTCATCCCAGCAAACTGACTGGTTTTATCAGCAGGGCAGTGGAAGTGGTCAACATCGCAAGATTTTATAAACCAACCAGTATATTGCTGTTGTTCAACATGTTTGGTGATGAAGCCCTGGGAAAATCCTGCTGACCAGTCTCTCCAAGAAATCTTTTTGGGTCATTTTCAGCAGTATTCACTAACATTCCACTTTGAACTCTGGCAGGTCCAGAAGAGGCACTTCAGACATTCTGATATTTATAGGAGCTTAGTTTGAAAACTAAGCTTACTCCTTGGAAAAAAAGTTATGACCAACCTAGACAGCATGTTAAAAAGCAGAGACATTACTTTGCTAGCAAAGGTCCGTCTAGTCAAGGCTATGGTTTTTCCAGTAGTCATGTATGGATGTGAGAGTTGGACTATAAAGAAAGCTGAGCACCGAAGAATTGATGCTTTTGAACTGTGGTGTTGGAGAAGGCTCTTCAGAGTCCCTTGGACTGCAAGGAGATCCAACCAGTTCATCCTAAAGGAAATCAGTCCTAAATGTTCATTGGAAGGACTGATGTTGAAGCTGAAACTCCAATACTTTGGCCACCTGATGCAAAGAACTGACTCATTTGAAAAGACCCTGAAAGCAAAAAGAGAAGGGGACAACGAAGGGTGAGATGGTTGGATGGTATCACGGACTCGATGGACATGAGTTTGAGTAAACTCCAGGAGTTGGTGATGGACAGGGAGGCCTGGCGTGCTGCAGTCCATGGGGTCACAAAGATTCAGACACGACTGAGCGACTGAACTGAACTGAGTTTGAAAACATTGCCATTTGTAGACCCTTGAACAATAGAGTGATAGTTGATCAGAGTTTGGGGAGTACGAATTACTATGATGACCTACATATTTGAGAGGCTGGAGAAATTGAAAATTTTCTATTGTGTTAATCCAAGCTTGAGGTGATGAAGACTGTACATGTTTTTACATTGCTGCTGTAACAAATAACCACAGCAAATTACCTCAGTGGCTTAAACAATACAAATTTATTATCTTCAGTTCTTTAGTTTGGAAGTCTTGCATGGGTCTTACAAGGCTAAAATCAAGATGTTGGCAAAGTTGCAATCCTTTGTCAAAGAGGGAACCCATTTCCTTGCCTTTTCCACCATCTGGAAGCTGAGAACATTCCCTGCCTTGTGACCTCCACCCTCCACCTTTAAAAACAGCAGCAGCGGGTTACTCCTCATGCAGGGTATGGAGAATGACTGCAGATGCAGAAATCGATGCTGGGGCCACACTAGAATTGGTCTGCATGTGGAAGACCCACGGGGTACTTGATTTGGGTGGTGAATGCTGAGGCCATCATTCTGAGTAGAATGTGAGTGCCACAGTCTCTCTATAACACTGAGGGTGGCTCCAGGGAAAAGGATGCCTAGTTAAGACGCTACCTCAGACAGTTCTGATCTCTTTATTTCTCAGTCTCGTTGGTTGCACCTGATTTCCTCCATGACATTAAACAACTGCTGTATGATTTTTCTGTTGGTAGCACACAATTTTTCCAAATTAAAAAAAAAAAAGACAGAAACAAAAAGGTTATGCTTTTCATCTGTGTCTGTGTAAACAAACCCAGTAATTACCATAACTCAAATTGCTGCTGAAACTCTCCATGTTTTAATGTGCCCATGGTTGCTCTTGCTACTAAATCTCTGCATATATCCTGGGAAGTTAATCCTGAATTAGGAAACAGAAAAACTGATTAAAATAAAACTGGGCCAGGTCCATGATTTTTATATTCATAAGATTCAAAATTTCTGTGAGGAGATGTGCAATGCAAATTGAATTATCTTCCAGAGTAATAATAAAAAAAGAAACCAAGACAATGGTAAAATATGGGCATCCATGCAGAGAGATGTATGAACTAGGCTTGCTGAGGTTTGGCTGATTGTAATTTAATATTCTATCCCTCTGAAACAACCTGTTCTAACCTGGCTGCAGAAACTCAGTTCTCTTCAATATGAAATGAATATTACCTAGTTTTGATGTGGCAATATTTCCTCAAATTCTACACTTTTATCAAAAGAGGTTTTTCACTGAACATTGTTAGTACTCACAAGTGTTCTAATCACTGTCTTTCCTGATTGCCTTTAGGACAAAAGAGCAGTTGTACATGTTCAAAGAAAAGACAGAAGGGTGAAAGTTCACTGTTTTTGTGCCTATTGGCATTGGGTAGGTGAAACTGAGTATTAAGGAAATAATGTAGAAAATTCAGGTCTCCACATTTTCTTTTAATGTTTAATCACTGAGTCAGATCCGACTCTTTTTTGAGATTTCATAGACTGTCGCCTGCCAGGCTCATCTAGTCACGGAATTTTCCAGGCAAAAATACTGGAGTGGGTTGCCATTTCCTTCTCCTGTCCTGCTTTCTGCCTGGGGAGGCTGACCTGTAGGGACTTCATCAATGAGCTCTCTTGGTCTCCGGTGGCTTGCATTTGGGTTTGGCAATAGAGAACCCCAGCAGGAGGGCAGAGGTAGAGGGGAAGATAAGGTCAGAGTTCCTCTGGGTGGCTGTGTCACTCCACTAAGGATGGCTGCTCAAGTCATGGCTGCCCTTTTTCCAGGCTCTGGAAACTTTTCTCTCCCTTTCCCTTCAGGCCTAGCACTGTTATAAGCTTCAAGGTACTGTACTCCCCTGTTTTGGTTTCCCATATCTTGTGAAACCTTTATAAACACCCCTTTGGTAAACACTCCTCAAATTTTTTCCAGCTTGTCTGAACTCTGTTTCATTTTCAACCCTCACAGAGACAGAATCTGATTCACCTAATACTGTATCTAAATTCTTCTCACATCCTGGGGGCCACCAACATCTCTTACCAGAACTGCTAAGTAATCTTGCTGCGTCTACTTCTTAATGCTCAAAATCTAAAAGCTTCTCATCACAAATATAATAAAACCCCAATTCCCCACCATGACCCAGGGCCCTTTATATTCAGATTCTTTAAAAAAATTATGTATTTATTTACTTTTGGCTGTGCTGGGTCTTCATTGGTGCGCAGACTTTTCTCTAGGTTCAGAGATTGGGGGCTAGTCTCTAGTTGTGGTAGACGGTTTCTCATTGTGGTGACTTCTGCTTTGCAGAGCATGGGCCCTAGGGCACGTGGTCTTCAGTAGCTGTGGCTGCTGGGCTCTGGAGTACAGGCTCAGTAGCTGTGGGGCATGAACTTTGTTGCTCCAGGGCATGTGGGATCTTCCTGAACCAGGGATCAAACGTGTGTCTCCTGCATGGGCAGGCAGATTCGTTACCACTGAGGCACCAGTGAAGCCCTGATCAGACTCTTAACATTCAGCTTCAACTTGAGTCACAGTCATCTCATAGGCTCTGCTGCTGCTGCTGCTAAGTCGCTTCATTCTCTTTTGTCTGAGGACCTTTGTCCACTTTGGTCACTCTGCCAGGAGTGTTCTGCTTCCTGCTCTTCTTATGGTTAGTGCTGTCAAAGACAAAATGATGAGTCAGTGAGGAGGTGGATTTTATTCAGGCTGTTGCAATACGGGAAACCCTCAGATCTGAAGATTGGAGTATGCATTAAGTTTGCTGTCATTGCTATAACAGACCATTGCAAAACTGGTGACTTTAAGGAATAGAGAGCTATTCTATTATAGTTCTGCAGGCCAGAAATCTGAATTGAATCTTAGCGCGGCTAAAATCAAGATGTTGGCAGGACTGTGCTGCCTATGGAAGGTCCATGCAAGACTGATCCCTTCCTTTTTGCCACATCTAGAGTTGACTTCCTTGTCTCATGGTCTCTTCCTCTGCCTTCAAAGTCAGTGATGTAGTATTTTTTCTCTGACTCTGCTTCTATCATATGGCTGCCTTCTCTTTTATCTACAGTTTTCTCCTTCTGCAACCCTCCTACAAGGATACTTGTGATTCTACTTAGGGTCCAACCAGATAACCTGGATCACTGTCTCACTCAAGCTCATTAACAACATCTGCGAAAGCCCTGTTTCCGTGAAAGGTAAGATATACATAGATTTCAGGGATTAGGACATGAATACCTTGTAGGGCCCTTATTTAGCCTACTGTACCATGTCTCAGCAGGGGGTTTGCACTAGATTTTATAGGGAAGAGCAGACAAGTTACAGGTGGAGTCATTTATAGTTGGGATTTTTTTTTTCAATCAAAGGAAGCTTCAGTGAAACAGAAAATGTTTAGCTGGTTTCAGGGGAACAAACAATTTTAATCTTGGCTAATTGTTCATGAGATAAGAAAGTTAGAGATCTCTGCCTGTGTCAACAAAAGGGGAATGGTCTGGGTTTGGCCTTGTCACCAAAAATGGGAGCCATTTACAAATCTTATGGGAGTCATGAGAAAGAGTGGACAGCAAGCCTTATCTAAGCTTTGTGGGGAGTGATGGCTCATTACAGTTAGTCATTTTCTAGAACACAAAAGGATGGGAAATTTGGAGAAGAAAATATTGAGATTTCTTAATCATCATTGTTTTCTAGGATCTGAGGGGGTCATATAAAAGTTCAGCACTGTCACCATCTTCTCATCCTTAAATCTATTTTCATAGATGCCCTCCCTCCCCAAATACCCTGTGCAAGTACTGCCCTTTCTGTTATCCTCTGTCATGCTTTTCTCTTTATTTCCTTCACAGTATTTTTCATAATCTATAATTATTTTATATGCTTGTTTGCTTGTCTCTCTATACCATAGACTTTTTGAGACCAGAGAGGATGATTATTTTAAGAGCTTAGAACAGTGTGTTTGCATATCTTTAGAGCCTGGCACATTTTGGTTGAATTGACCAAAGAAGCAATACCAGATGGCCAGCAAATTCGTTGGTAGTGAAATAAATGAGGATAAAAATAACGGTGAGATAAACAAGGAGAGACATTCTAGGCAGCAGGACCCACATATTCAGAGACACACAGTGGAGGGTGTGGAATGTGGTACATGGCTGGCATGGGATAGGGCTGAGGCTGGTGGGCTTAGCTCTACCGTGAGTCAAATATCAGTCCTCCAAGGAGGTGGCGGGGGGGAATACTTCCTATTCCCCTCAGTGCCTGCATCCATTCACCCTTCCAACAAATCTTTCTGAATGTATTCAATTTGTTAGGCACTGGTCTAGACTTTGGGGACAGAGCAGAGAACAGACCAGACAAAAACTAGTCTGACAGCAAATAAAAGAAGCAATTAAAATAAATTGTGCTGAATGTTAAAGAGAATAGCACAGCACAACAGTGAGATGTGGAATGTAGGCTTGCAGTTTACAGAAACTGCCCAAGGAAGGCCTCAGTGAGAATATGCTATCTGCCAGATATAGGATTCCCCAGTGGCTCAGTGGTAAAGACCAGCCTACCAATGCCAGAGACACAGGAGATGTGGGTTCAATCCCTGGGTTGGGAAGATCCCCTGGAAGAGGAAATGGCAACCCATTCCAATATTCTTCCTGGGATAATCCCATGGACAAAGGAGCCTGGTAGGTTATAGCACATGAGGTTGCAAAGAGTCGGACACGACTGAGGATGCACACAGGTGTGGGATTGAGGGTGGAGGCCATTTAACCAACCTTGAAGGAAGTGGCATTTGGGAGAAAGGCATTCTAGGCAGAGATCACAGCAAGCACTCAGGTCCTGAGGTGAAAACTCATCTGTAAGAAGGCTGGTGTGGTCTAAATAGAGTGATGGGAAGCTAGACATTGTAGAAGATGAGGTTACAGAAGCAGGGACTGAGGGTTGCAGTTGTAGGGCCTTAGAAGCTTTTGTAAGCACAGTGGCTTTTCCAGTGAGTGGAATGGGAAACCATTGGAATATTTTCGTAAGAGGAGTGACATGCCCTATTTCATTGAACAGGATTGCCTGGGCTGCTATTTTGACATGAGACAGAAGAAGATCAAGGCCTGAGGCAGGAAGACTGCAGGAGGCTACTCCATGATCCAGGAAGACCCTTCACCCTACTCTGTGATCCAGGTACAAGATGATGGGGGTAGCACAGAGCAGGAGGTGGCAGTGAAAATGATGAGAAATGGTTTGATTCTGGATGTACTCTGAAGCCAGTAGAATTTGCTGGTGGGTCAGATGTGAAGTAAGGGAGAGAAGTCAAGGATGACTACAAGATTTATGGCAAGGATGGGGTTGCCATTTACTGTTATTTGGAAAAGCGCTAAAAGAGCATCTTTGGGAAGGAAGATCAGCTTGGAATACATCACAAGGTGCACAAGTAATACTTTAAAAAATAGAACTCATTTTGAAAATGTTCCTGTGAACATTAGGAAATTATAGAACTGGGAATCATCTCTCTCCAATGTGCTGGTTGCGTTAGTTTAATATCATTCAAGACATGTGATTGCTTACTTCTCTGAGCTCCTCACCTTCCCTGAGAAATTTCTACCACTTCTTTGTTGGGAGAAGTACAACAGGAAAATTAGAAAGTTTAAGTGTTTAACTGCTTTGGAAATAACAACAGGAAAGTCTGCAGGTGAAATCTCTCCTTTTCCTCATATCTTTGTCCTCCAAAAGAGCAGCTGAACTGAACTCGGAAGCTGAGGAAAGCCACCAGCTTTGGGGAGATGGCTGCTTAAGAGCAGAACCCTGGCTTTGGCCCCCAGGGCTCTGCAGCCAAGTCCACAGCTTGGCAGTTACTGTATCTTTCTCTAAAAAGTTAACTGCCTAGCTTTGACCCTGAACAACACTATGTTGAGATCTTCCAGGCTGAGATGGATAACCTCGGCTCTTTTCTCCAGGCTTCACTGCTTGTCACTTTCTCTGAAGTGATTGCACTCATAACCTGGACCCTGGCCTCAGCTTCTGAGTTATTCCACACTCCTTATCTTGAACTGCCCAACTTGAAAATACACTCTCACCCAAGAGCTCCGTACACCTGCTTCACTGCAAAGTCGTTCCATGTAAATTAATTTTCCAGGTATCTGAAGCTTAGCCATCCTTCGATGACAATTACATGAAGAGAATTTTTTCTGAGGCTGAACTGTAAACATTCCTANGGAGAAAACCAGTGCCTGCACTAGAACTTCAAACTTCCACCCTTCTTCTTCACGCCTTTCTTAACACATTTTTGGAGCAGATCATCAGCAGTGGATCGTCACTTACAGTGTACTGAAGAAGATCCTGATAGGAAAAAAGTAAGCTAAATCTTCCTAATTGGTAGACCAGCAAAGCTACAGTTTGTGAGAGAAAGGGGCAAGGGAGGGGGCGAGTTCAACACCCATGATACATGTAAGCGAGTTGTAAGCAATTCATGAAAACAGGAGTCTCAGAGCAATTTTGTCATGAGCTTCTCAGTGTTTTTGTCATTTTTATAGGAGCGTGGTAGACAGAATGGATGGCACATGCTTTGTTCGTATGTGCATGCTAAGTTGCTTCAGTCATGTCTGACTATTTGTGACTCTGTGCACTGTAAAGCCTGCCAGGTTCCTCTGTCTATGGGATTCTCCAGGCAAGAATGGGTTTGGGAATGGGTTGGCATGCCCTCCTCCAGGGGATCTTCTTGACCCAGAGATCAAAGCTGTGTTTCTTGTCTCCTGCATTGGCAGGTGGGTTCTTTACTACTAACACCACCTGGGAAGCCTGGCACATAACCTGCAAGCCAGCCTCTGTCTTTATACTTGCCTACTCCTTCTAGGTAACCTACAATCTTGGCTAATACCTTCCTCCAAAATTATCTGAGAAATAAGGCTCTGGTATCAGACGAACTACCTAATTAGAAATTCTTCTCTGCTATCCCTTGAAAAAATATTTTAAAAGTAATGGCCATACAAATGCCCAATTTCTGATTTTTCCAATTGCTGATATAATATTTTATCTGTTTCCATGACAACTAAGAGCTTTATAAATTTTTTCTAGCTTCTGAAATTTTCCAGAATGTATCTGCATTTCTGTACTTCTTTAATAATTATGAGCTGACACCAGTCACATAATTCTATCTGGATTGCATATGTGCTTCCTATATGTGCCAAGGAGGAGTAATTGATGGCTTTGTTTTACAATATAAGACATCTTAAATAAGTTTTTATGTATAATGTATCTTAAATGCTCATTCACGCTGCTCAAGAGCTAGTTAAATCACTGTCAGCTTCTCATCATTTTTTTCCCTCCAAAGTTAGAAATAGTCACTCATGTGACTGCTCACTCCAGGCACTTGCAATAACCAAACTGAGTTTATCAAACCTAGCTGGGTTGATTAAAATTTATGAAGACAGTAGGGCAGGGTTTTCAGTGAAATGGAGACCCTTAATAGACAATCCCTAAGAAAGTATAAGGGAGAAGACAATGGCAACCCACCCCAGTACTCTTGCCTGGAAAATCCCATGGGCGGAGGAGCCTGGTGGGCTGCAGTCCATGGGGTCGCAAAGAGTCAGACACGACTGAGAAACTTCAATTTCACTTTTCACTTTCATGCCTTGGAGAAGGAAATGGCAACCCATTCCAGTGTTCTTGCCTGGAGAATCCCAGGGATGGGGGAGCCTGGTGGGCTGCCATCTCTGGGGTTGCACAGAGTTGGACACAACTAAAGTGACAGCTGCAGCAGCAGCAAGAAAGTATAAAGAAGCAAATAAAAAGCATGGAAACAAAATTATTGAACAGAATCATCAAAGTAAAATTTACTTCTTTGAAAATATATACAAAACTTGGATTATTGTATACCTGACTTATCTAAGATAGACCTAGTTCCTCTCAGGTCTCTGGGGTCACCTTCCATTTAGCTTGTGTCTCAGATTATTAATTGTTAATTAAATATAGTTATAAATAATTGAATTCTGTTAATTTATCATAAATTTGGCAAACCATTACTTTGCTTTTCTACCTTCTTCCATGGTCTCACCTAGCAGTGTGTGCAACTGAACAAATTTCTCATTTTAACATTTGTTTACATCTAACATATGATCTGTGATAATTTACTTCAATTTGGCTATCTTTTCAGATATGCATGACTAATTCCTCCTTCAGAGAAACAGCATGCAGTGCTTTCTGATAAATTGAAGTGTGCCTGACACAAGCAATAGGGTCAGCTAACACCTTCTGATCATGAAAGAGATACTTGGTGCTATGCTCCTGCCATGCATTTGGTATACCAGCTAGCTGTGGTACAGCCTTCTCTGGTGGCTCAGTGGTAAAGAGCCCGCTTGGCAAGAAGGAGACTTGGGTTTGATTCCTGGGTCAGGAAGATCCCTTGGAGAAGGAAATGGCAGCCTACTCCAGCATTTTCTTGCCTGGGAATTCCGTGAACAAAGGAGCTTGGTGGGTACAGTCCATAGGGTCGCAAAAGAATCAAACACGATTTAGCAACTGAAAAACTAGTTGTGCTATGGCCACGAGGCTACCTGTCAATGGGGTCAATGATTAAACACGGGAAATTACAGTTTATTTTATACATGAAATAGGTATGACAAATATATATGACCAATTTTCCCGTGGCATGTGTATAGTCTGAACGTTCTGGTTACAACATTTTTCATTTTTAATACATGCAAATCTACAATTAATTATTTTATTGTTTAGTAACACTTAAGTTTTACAGTTAATTGTTTTGTTTGTGATTATTTTGCAGCAATGAACTACAAAGTTTATAAGTTCATGTTTAATTAAAGTTATAAACATAAATTGTATTTCTCAAGATCAATGTTTGTTAGCATTGATCATCTATGATGGGGACTATAGAGACCTCATGGAAATGAGAAGTGACAACATGGGAATCAGGTAAGCAGTTATCATAAGAAGACTATGCCTAAAAGTAAAAACCGAACACATCTTGAGAAAATGTATTTTCGTCGCATGCTGTGAAAGAAGAATTTTCATCTAGATCAAATAACTCTTTCCATCTTGAATTTCACATTTTCTTGACATATATAAAAATTGAGGCAATAGTTACAGAGGGATAACTATAAATTTCTCTATGCCAGGATGATCAAACTAAGAATTATAAAACAAGTAACAATGTCTCAACACATCCCCACTTGTGACAGGCCTTTCCCGACATGCAATGAGCATCTTCATTGTACATTAACCAGCCTTCAAAGCAGGAGGCTATAATTAACTTTTACAAAGAACAGTCCTTTTCCTCAGACTCCAGAATTAAGAACAGTCCCTTTCCTCAGACTCCAGAATTATAGTCCTAGGGTTAATATTTTCTTTTTCATCTCTACCTGGCATAACAATGACATGAAAACTCACTCTGTACTTGTAAACCTGACCAAAACATCTTGGATGATCTTTATATTAGTTATGATACATAATTTTTGGTCTCAAGAATGTGCATGAATGTGTGCTCAGTTGTGTCCTACTCATTGAGAACCCATGGACTGCAGCAGGCCCAACTCTGCTGTCCATGGAGTTTTCCAGGCAAGAATACAGGAGTGGTTGGCCATTTCCTCTTCCAGGGGATCTTCCCTACCCAGGGATCAAATCCACATCTCTTGCATTGGCAGGTGGGTTCTTTACAACTGAGGCACCTGGGAAGTCGTCAAGAATGTATAATGTGGCACCTCTAACTCTTTATCCATAGAACATTTCAGAGCTTCTAGAGGTCTCTCCCCTGAGTTATAATGCTCAGTTTAGCTCAAATAAAATTATTTTTTCTTCCTTCTTAGCTTGATTGCTATTTGATTCTTCATAATTGGTCTTCAGTTAGCAGACAAGCATAGAAAATAAATAAATGATACAAGATTTCCATCAGTGAATTGACTTGAAACAGAAAATTATTTAATTTCCATACTGATTTGATATTTTCATTGTATTCACATAATTAATGTAGCCCTTTGGAATTTTAGTCTCTTGAAGGTGAGGTACCTGATATGTGAATGTTACCAGGATTTCAGCTTAAATGTTCAGCCAGAAAGATAGAAGTATTTGTATTTTTTATTACAATAAAATTTTTAGTGGTGCCAAAGTTCATGATAACAAAAAAACTTATTTTCATAATTTTAAAAAAAAACTTGTGAGCAAAAATATATTAAAAAGTAATTGGAAGGCACACATAATTCATAGTTTTGTCCAAATAAACTGCATTGTTTTTCCAGTTGGAGTAAAAATCAGTTCAGTTCAGTCATTCAGTCAAGTCTGACTCTTTACAATCCCACCAACTGCAGCACGCCAGGCTTCCCTGTCCATCACCAACTCCCAGAGCTTACTCAACTCATGTCCATTGTGTCGGTGATGCCATCCAACCATCTCATCCTCTGTCATCCCCTTCTCCTTCCACCTTTAATCATTCATTCCCTGCGTCAGGATCTTTTCAGATGAGTCAATTCTTTGCACCAGGTATCAGTTTCAGCTTCAGCGTCAGTCCTTCCAATGAATATTCAAGACTGATTTCCTTTAGGATGGACCTGTTGGATCTTCTTGCAGTCCAAGGGACTCTCAAGTCTTCTCCAACACCACCGTTCCAAAGCATCAATTCTTCGGCACTCAGCTTTCTTTACAGTCTAACTCTCACATCCATACATGACTACTGGAAAAAACATAGCTTTGACCAGACNCCAGGAGTGTTCTGCTTCCTGCTCTTCTTATGGTTAGTGCTGTCAAAGACAAAATGATGAGTCAGTGAGGAGGTGGATTTTATTCAGGCTGTTGCAATACGGGAAACCCTCAGATCTGAAGATTGGAGTATGCATTAAGTTTGCTGTCATTGCTATAACAGACCATTGCAAAACTGGTGACTTTAAGGAATAGAGAGCTATTCTATTATAGTTCTGCAGGCCAGAAATCTGAATTGAATCTTAGCGCGGCTAAAATCAAGATGTTGGCAGGACTGTGCTGCCTATGGAAGGTCCATGCAAGACTGATCCCTTCCTTTTTGCCACATCTAGAGTTGACTTCCTTGTCTCATGGTCTCTTCCTCTGCTTTCAAAGTCAGTGATGTAGTATTTTTTCTCTGACTCTGCTTCTATCATATGGCTGCCTTCTCTTTTATCTACAGTTTTCTCCTTCTGCAACCCTCCTACAAGGATACTTGTGATTCTACTTAGGGTCCAACCAGATAACCTGGATCACTGTCTCACTCAAGCTCATTAACAACATCTGCGAAAGCCCTGTTTCCGTGAAAGGTAAGATATACATAGATTTCAGGGATTAGGACATGAATACCTTGTAGGGCCCTTATTTAGCCTACTGTACCATGTCTCAGCAGGGGGTTTGCACTAGATTTTATAGGGAAGAGCAGACAAGTTACAGGTGGAGTCATTTATAGTTGGGATTTTTTTTTTCAATCAAAGGAAGCTTCAGTGAAACAGAAAATGTTTAGCTGGTTTCAGGGGAACAAACAATTTTAATCTTGGCTAATTGTTCATGAGATAAGAAAGTTAGAGATCTCTGCCTGTGTCAACAAAAGGGGAATGGTCTGGGTTTGGCCTTGTCACCAAAAATGGGAGCCATTTACAAATCTTATGGGAGTCATGAGAAAGAGTGGACAGCAAGCCTTATCTAAGCTTTGTGGGGAGTGATGGCTCATTACAGTTAGTCATTTTCTAGAACACAAAAGGATGGGAAATTTGGAGAAGAAAATATTGAGATTTCTTAATCATCATTGTTTTCTAGGATCTGAGGGGGTCATATAAAAGTTCAGCACTGTCACCATCTTCTCATCCTTAAATCTATTTTCATAGATGCCCTCCCTCCCCAAATACCCTGTGCAAGTACTGCCCTTTCTGTTATCCTCTGTCATGCTTTTCTCTTTATTTCCTTCACAGTATTTTTCATAATCTATAATTATTTTATATGCTTGTTTGCTTGTCTCTCTATACCATAGACTTTTTGAGACCAGAGAGGATGATTATTTTAAGAGCTTAGAACAGTGTGTTTGCATATCTTTAGAGCCTGGCACATTTTGGTTGAATTGACCAAAGAAGCAATACCAGATGGCCAGCAAATTCGTTGGTAGTGAAATAAATGAGGATAAAAATAACGGTGAGATAAACAAGGAGAGACATTCTAGGCAGCAGGACCCACATATTCAGAGACACACAGTGGAGGGTGTGGAATGTGGTACATGGCTGGCATGGGATAGGGCTGAGGCTGGTGGGCTTAGCTCTACCGTGAGTCAAATATCAGTCCTCCAAGGAGGTGGCGGGGGGGAATACTTCCTATTCCCCTCAGTGCCTGCATCCATTCACCCTTCCAACAAATCTTTCTGAATGTATTCAATTTGTTAGGCACTGGTCTAGACTTTGGGGACAGAGCAGAGAACAGACCAGACAAAAACTAGTCTGACAGCAAATAAAAGAAGCAATTAAAATAAATTGTGCTGAATGTTAAAGAGAATAGCACAGCACAACAGTGAGATGTGGAATGTAGGCTTGCAGTTTACAGAAACTGCCCAAGGAAGGCCTCAGTGAGAATATGCTATCTGCCAGATATAGGATTCCCCAGTGGCTCAGTGGTAAAGACCAGCCTACCAATGCCAGAGACACAGGAGATGTGGGTTCAATCCCTGGGTTGGGAAGATCCCCTGGAAGAGGAAATGGCAACCCATTCCAATATTCTTCCTGGGATAATCCCATGGACAAAGGAGCCTGGTAGGTTATAGCACATGAGGTTGCAAAGAGTCGGACACGACTGAGGATGCACACAGGTGTGGGATTGAGGGTGGAGGCCATTTAACCAACCTTGAAGGAAGTGGCATTTGGGAGAAAGGCATTCTAGGCAGAGATCACAGCAAGCACTCAGGTCCTGAGGTGAAAACTCATCTGTAAGAAGGCTGGTGTGGTCTAAATAGAGTGATGGGAAGCTAGACATTGTAGAAGATGAGGTTACAGAAGCAGGGACTGAGGGTTGCAGTTGTAGGGCCTTAGAAGCTTTTGTAAGCACAGTGGCTTTTCCAGTGAGTGGAATGGGAAACCATTGGAATATTTTCGTAAGAGGAGTGACATGCCCTATTTCATTGAACAGGATTGCCTGGGCTGCTATTTTGACATGAGACAGAAGAAGATCAAGGCCTGAGGCAGGAAGACTGCAGGAGGCTACTCCATGATCCAGGAAGACCCTTCACCCTACTCTGTGATCCAGGTACAAGATGATGGGGGTAGCACAGAGCAGGAGGTGGCAGTGAAAATGATGAGAAATGGTTTGATTCTGGATGTACTCTGAAGCCAGTAGAATTTGCTGGTGGGTCAGATGTGAAGTAAGGGAGAGAAGTCAAGGATGACTACAAGATTTATGGCAAGGATGGGGTTGCCATTTACTGTTATTTGGAAAAGCGCTAAAAGAGCATCTTTGGGAAGGAAGATCAGCTTGGAATACATCACAAGGTGCACAAGTAATACTTTAAAAAATAGAACTCATTTTGAAAATGTTCCTGTGAACATTAGGAAATTATAGAACTGGGAATCATCTCTCTCCAATGTGCTGGTTGCGTTAGTTTAATATCATTCAAGACATGTGATTGCTTACTTCTCTGAGCTCCTCACCTTCCCTGAGAAATTTCTACCACTTCTTTGTTGGGAGAAGTACAACAGGAAAATTAGAAAGTTTAAGTGTTTAACTGCTTTGGAAATAACAACAGGAAAGTCTGCAGGTGAAATCTCTCCTTTTCCTCATATCTTTGTCCTCCAAAAGAGCAGCTGAACTGAACTCGGAAGCTGAGGAAAGCCACCAGCTTTGGGGAGATGGCTGCTTAAGAGCAGAACCCTGGCTTTGGCCCCCAGGGCTCTGCAGCCAAGTCCACAGCTTGGCAGTTACTGTATCTTTCTCTAAAAAGTTAACTGCCTAGCTTTGACCCTGAACAACACTATGTTGAGATCTTCCAGGCTGAGATGGATAACCTCGGCTCTTTTCTCCAGGCTTCACTGCTTGTCACTTTCTCTGAAGTGATTGCACTCATAACCTGGACCCTGGCCTCAGCTTCTGAGTTATTCCACACTCCTTATCTTGAACTGCCCAACTTGAAAATACACTCTCACCCAAGAGCTCCGTACACCTGCTTCACTGCAAAGTCGTTCCATGTAAATTAATTTTCCAGGTATCTGAAGCTTAGCCATCCTTCGATGACAATTACATGAAGAGAATTTTTTCTGAGGCTGAACTGTAAACATTCCTACTTTCTTAACCAGAGTGCATAAAACAAAACTGAACTTGTCAGGCATTAGGCTGTCTTCCCACCAAGTGATGATGTCCTCAAGCTCTAGTGAAGTATCTGGAGTCTGCCTCCTACACTGACAGCCTCAAGCCGCTGTGCTTTTGAGGCCTGTATTTCCTTTTTAAAAACATTTTTGGTGTTTTGCTGCACCATCCCTGCTGTCATTTTTTGCTAGTTACTGCTTGTTTATTTGGATACTTCACAGACCATTTTTAACTTATCTAATTCCAAGTTTGGGTCTTAGTAACTGATATATGTTCTTTAGAAATGTGAGATAGTATTTGCGGTCATCAGAAATTGTAAGGTGGCCCCTTCCATGCTCACATCCTATGAAATCTCCTCCCCTTGAATCTGAGCTTGACTTATGAGTATGATGAGATTGCCACTCCAATGACTAGGCTACCTATGTGTTTGGCAAAGTGAAGGGACTTTGATTATGTAATTAGAGTCTCGTGATCAGTTAACTTCAAGTTAGAAGGAAGATTGACCCAGATAGGGCTGACTTAAGCAGGCAAGCCCTTTGAAAGATGACCTAGAGGTAAGAGGTTTCCTCTCCTGTTGGCCTTCAAGAAGCAAACAACCTTGAGTTCTATAGCAACAAGAAAATGAATTTGACCAGCAGACGCATAAGCTTGGAAGAGGACCCTGAGCCTCAGATAAGAACAAAGCCCTGGACTTGCCTGGTGGTACTGCTAAGTCACTTCAGTCGTGTCCAACTCTGTGCGACCCCACAGATGGCAGCCCACCAGGCTCTGGAGTGGGTTGTCATTTCCTTCTCCAGTGCATGAAAGTGAAAAGTGAAAGGGAAGTCGTTCAGTTGTGTCTGACTCTTCGTGACCCCATGGACTGCAACCTACCAGGCTCCTCCATCCATAGGATTTTCCAGGCAAGAGTACTGGAGTGGGGTGCCATTGCCTGGTGGTACAGTGGATAAGAATCCACCTGCCAGTGCAGGAGACGTGGGTTCAATCCTTGGTCTAGGAAGATCCCCCACTTCATGGAGCAACAAAGTCTGTGCGCCACAACTACTGAGCCCTTGCTTTAGAGCCCACAAGTCAAAACTACTGAGCCCATATGCCACAACTTCTGAAGCAGAAGTGCCTAGAACCTATGCTTTGCAACAAGGGAAGCCATGGCAAGAAGCCTGCACACCGCAGTGAAGCGTTGCCCCCGCTCAACACAACTAGAGAAAGCCTGCATGCAGCAACGAAGACCCATTACAACCAAAAATTAATTAAAAAAAAAACAACCACAGCCCTGACCAACACCTTGACTGCAGAGTTGTGAAACCCTGAGCAGAAAACCCAGTTAAGCTGTGCCTGTACTCTCAACCATAGAAACTGCGAGATAATAAATGGGTATTGTTTTATGCTGATACATTTGTGATAATTTATTATGCAGCAACAGAAAACTAATACAGCACCCTATTTGGATTTTGTATTTGAAAAAGTAAAAGCATACTGCACTTGCAATGCATGGGTTCATACAAACTTAATCACATTATTATAATTACCCCATCCTACTATGCATAATATCAATTTTGAGTTTTATTCTGCTCAGGAAATAAAACTCCAGAACCTATTAAAATTATATTTGTCCATTCCTGAGCCTCAGCAAATAAAATATGCAAGGCAGTAGTGGTAAATTCAATTCAGCATTTCTGTTCTCTACTACTTTCTCTCCCCAGGAGAGAGTCATAAGTTATAAAAACAAAATCTAAAAAAAAAAAGCCCAAATGGAACACAATTAAACTTATCAGTGGCTGGGTGGTGGGATTAACTTTTTCTACAGTGATATTTTAGATACTTATGTTATAAATAAGTGCAACAAAATATAATGGTATAATATCTCATATTTTTGAGTACTTTATAAAACTTTAAAAAATTTATTTCATATGATCTTCACAATATATGTCTCTTTAAACATGAATTAATAACCAAACACAGCCTAGCAAACTAGTAATGTGTTTATTTACATATTTGATTTTTAAAATATAGTTTTTGCATAATTATTATTGGTATATAGTAAAAAAGCAAATCTCTTTTGCAGCTGTCCTTCATTAATCTTGTTTTCCTCTCCAGATTCAACCCTTAACAGGTTTCTTGTGCATTTTTCTAGATGTGTTCTATGCAGTTACAGATAGATATTAAAACATGATACATTACTTTTGGGAATTTGTATTTTACTAACAATTGATATATTTTGTTGGAATTTAATAATTTACCAGGATAGAGTTTTAAAGGACATTCTCCCAAGTTGTACCATAGTTCCTTGGTCAGTTGTAAAATTTGTGTATTTAAATTTTATCCTTTGACTTTCCTTCTTTTTTTCTTTTAGCAGTAGCAACAAACAGCACTTGAGTTTATCAAATGCTGTTTTGTCTGTTCTAGAAAAATAATGTCGAACAGTTAAGTATTTACCACAAAGCACTCAGCTTTTAATACACAATATCTCATTTTCCTGTAAGAACCCTCAAAGGCAGATCTTTGAATAATGCTCATGTTACATAGGAGAAAATGGTTCTTCAGGAGGCCAGGTAATAAGCCTTCCACTCTAAGAGGGAAACTGAGCCTCAGCTCCTCCCTTTCTGACTCCAGAACCTCAGATTTTAATGTTACTTCCCTGCTTTTCTTCCTTAATGTCTTCTTCATGCTTTCCTTTAATTACTTCATACAGTTTCTAAATTCTTGAGTGGATCATTAATTTTCATTTTCCTTATTTATTGATAAATCCATTTATGGATATAAATCTACCTCCAAGCCTGCTTTATCAGCATAAAATACATTTTGTTATGTGGAATTCTCAATGTCATTTTTTACAAATAGTCAAATGTGTTCTTGCTTTCTTTTTTAAAATGTTGTTTATTTATTTATTTCTGGCTCTGCTGGGGTTTCCCTGCTGCTTGGGCTTTCTCCAGCGGCAGCGAGTGGGGGCTCACTTCTAGCTGAGGTGCTTGGGCTTCCACCCGTCGTGGCTGCTCTTGTGAAGCACGGGCTCTAGGCCCGCAGGCTTCAGTAGCTGTGGCTCCCGGCTCTAGAGCGCAGCCCCAGTGGCTGTGGTGCACAGGCTTAGCTGCTCCACAGCATGTGGGATTTTCCCAAACCAGGGATTGAACCTGTGTCTCCTGCATTGGCAAGTGGATTCTTTACTGCTGAGCCATGAGGAAAGCCCTATTTCTTTCTTTTTTGACCTGAAATAATTAGAACTTTATTTTTGCAGTAAGGGTTTTGATGTTGTTTATAGATTTGTAGATATGATTAGTTTTATTTATTGTGATAAAAGTACAATATTTCCTATTTCTACATTTTAGAATTTACTGAGTTAAATCTAATATGTAATTTGTTTTTATAAACATTCTATAGATTTCTAAAAGACAGTATAGTCTTTGTGGGTGAGCATTATGTGCCTATTAAATTCATTTTTAAAAAATGTAGTTTGAATTCTTCTGTACTTGATCTGTCAAAGTTAGTGATATAGGTGAGGTGTTTCCTTAGAAAATTGGCATTTGTAGTGACTTTCCTCATTTTCAGCAATTCTTATATTATTCATGTCAATATAATACATAATTTATTTACATTAAGTTCCATTATTATCATAGCTATATTGTGACTATATATCTTTTATAAATATAAAAAATGATGCTCTCTTGTCCTCCCTAATTCTTTTAATCTTAAACTTTGAAATTAAGATTACCAACTCTATTCTTTCTGTTTGAATGTGTCTATATATCTTTATTCATTCTTTTGTTTTTAACCTTTTTTGATATATAATTTAGAATATTATGCTAGCAGATACGATGGTGTTTAATTTTGTTTTATTATTAAATTTGAGAGGCTGTTAAAAAAGATGCACACATTTGTGTTTTCTGTTTATTTCTTGTATGTTTGTCTTCTATGCTATAATATGATTTCTCTTTTTTTAATGATAATTTTTTTCTGACATTTGGGGATTATTTTTTCCCTCTTTTTATGCTCTTTAATGCATCAGGATTTGCACACAATGTTTTAAATTCTGTTAGGAGACAAATTTAAGCTTTTAAAAAACTGCACTAGAACCCAGAATTATCAAAATGATTAATGCCAATGAGAAAATAGTGTCCATCGATCCTCCCCTGTGAGAAATGCTGAGTCATTAGTGCTCCTTCTGTGGAGAAACAGACATAAACTGAGTGGACAGGTGAAAAGAAGAGTGGGACTCTGAAGTGGAGCTAAATTTATTTCACTTATCTTTTCCTTTTTTTAATATGCATAGAAACGATATATAGCTTAAAATTCTATACCTGCATAAGCCTAAAAATTATATCTCAATATAACAAAATGCTAAGTGAAGAATATTATATCATAGTTTAAACGGCAGAGATTTTTATTCCTTACTGGGCCCTAAANCCTTTTTTTAATATGCATAGAAACGATATATAGCTTAAAATTCTATACCTGCATAAGCCTAAAAATTATATCTCAATATAACAAAATGCTAAGTGAAGAATATTATATCATAGTTTAAACGGCAGAGATTTTTATTCCTTAATGGGCCCTAAAATCAGAGAAG
Organism: Neotragus pygmaeus; assembly: GCA_006410875.1. Classification (NCBI taxonomy): domain Eukaryota; kingdom Metazoa; phylum Chordata; class Mammalia; order Artiodactyla; family Bovidae; genus Neotragus; species Neotragus pygmaeus. The sequence goes on along the minus strand of SJYV01052230.1, from coordinate 281,818 downwards.
GCGATGGCACCCCACTCCAGTACTCTTGCCTGGAAAATCCCATGGGTGGAGGAGCCTGGTGGGCTGCAGTCCGTGGGGTCGCTAAGAGTCGGACACCACTGAGCGACTTCACTTTCACTCTTCACTTTCATGCATTGGAGAAGGAAATGGCAACCCACTCCAGTGTTCTTGCCTGGAGAATCCCAGGGACGGGGGAGCCTGGCGGGCTGCCGTCTATGGGGTCACACAGAGTCGGACACGACTGAAGCGACTTAGCAGCAGCAGGGCCCTAAAATAGCGTGTTTAGAATGGTGTTGTAGATAAGATTAAGGAACATATTGTATGTTCTTTTTGAAAACATTTTTTTCTGCATTAAAAAAGGGAGACCGAGGTGCTGGTTTGCACCATCAGAAATCCTAACGAGGTAAGAATGACCAGCACACCTTCCCTGAGTGAGTGAAAGTCACTTGGTTGTGTCCAACTCTTTGTGAAACCATAGACTGTAGCCCTCCAGTCTCCTCTGTCCATGGGATTCTCCAGGCAAGAATACTGAAGTGATTTGCCATGCCCTTCTCCAGGGGATCTTTCCAACCCAGGGATCGAACCCAGATCTCCTGCATTGCAGGCAGATTCTATATCGTCTGAGCCACCAGGGATGCCTACACCTTCCCTGGAGAGATTTTACCTGTAGATCAGAGCTAGCACACACTGGGGAAGCTGCCTGCCCCAGGGGAAAGCCTGGGTCAGTTGCTTGGGCCCTCTTGGTTTGACCTCTTGGCTCTTACTGCAACTCATGGAGATGCCCTGATCTGTCAGCAGCTGGGACATCTGAGTCACACCCAAAGAGGAATTTCTCCTGTTCTCCACTTGGGAATCCAGACAGATTTCATCCTTATGTCAGTGTGCCCCAGCATCTCTGCAGAATAAAATGGAAATATCTAGGTGGCCTGGCTCCAGGTGAACTATGGGAGGCAGCAAGGAGCCTGTAGATGCTCAGTATGACAATAAGCAGAGGTGCCAATCTTCTGTGATGGACACAGTGACCTCCACCTCACCACCTGGTTATCTTTACAGTCCTCCTATTTAACTTCAGCTAAGGGTCTCATTGCTAGCAGCTTGCAGTGCCAGTTTAGCAGCCCAGCATCCTAACAGCAGCGAGACCCAAGGACAGGATTACCCATCTGAGTTTTCTTCTCTGTGTTACGAGAAGTTGTGTACTGAGGGCTGATTTTGTCTCTGGCTCAGCCTGTATGGCTGGCACATATCATTCTGGTGCCTTTCAAGGAGACCTATGAGATTCTCTCCTGCAACACCCATGTCTACTGGGAGTGCTCACTGGATATACCTTGTGGCTTCTCCCAATAGCCCTTCTTGGTATTCATCCCAGTGCTGCACTTTATCTCTCCTACCTTCAGCTTCTTACCTCTTCACATGCAAACTGCAGGGAGGGGTTCGTGGAATCCTCCCAGGGTCTCTTGCAATTATTTCCTGTGACCCTGAGTTTTTCTCAGGAGCATTGGTTGCACGCTGACCTTTTCTGGCTTGCATCGATCTCATCTCATATAAACTCAAGCTTGATTGTGTTTCTAAAAATGTATAATGTACATGGCTTCCTTTCTTGGTTTCCTGCTATGATGCAGAACTTTCTTATTTGTGTGCTTCTTTGGTCATTTCAGAGAGGATCTTCTAGCCGATGCAGAAAGAGAAATAGATACCTTTGCTCTAGTTGTGTGTTTCGTTTTGCTGGGTTTAACAGAAATCTGGTCATTTTGCACTTAGAGTGCAGGATATACTGGGTTGGCCAAAAAGATCATTTGAGTTTTTCCATATTATGGAAAAACCCGAACAAACTTTTTGCCCACCCAAATACAAAGAGAAATACCATGCAAGTTAGTGATTGAATATTTGGAGCTGAGACTTAGGGAAGCTCTGAGTTAGATACATTTAGAGGTCTTCCTTGGTGGTCCAATGCTTAAGAGTTTGCCTTCCAATGCAGGAGGTGTGGATTCTATACCTGGTCCGGGAGCTAATATCCCCACCTCAGAGCCAAAAAAACCAAAACATGAAACAGAAGCAATATTGTAACAAATTCAATAAAGACTTTTAAAGTGGTCCATATAAAAAGTCTTTTTTAAAAAAGAAAGAAATATAAATTTGGAGGCATCAGCCCATAGTAGGTGTCACGTCACAGTAATAAGGAAGTCTGCCTAAAGCAGTAGTTCCAAAGTCTTATGGATCATCAAAATATACAGATTCCTTAGTCCCAATCCTATAGATTCTAATTTAGTGAGCTTATGATTGCCCTCGGGAATCTATAATCTTTTTAAAATCCTTTCATTGAAAGAGTTCTAAAATTGAGTATTAAGGGAAGACATTGTAAGACATTGCTCCTAGTATGTTCCTCCTTATATAAGAAAGTTTTATATCTATGGGTATCTGGCTATGTTGTAGGATGGTGGCAGGGTCATGAACTGAAAAAGTGGTGAAGATTTTGAAAAGGCGTTGTGGGGAAAGTGTAGGGAAGCTGATGAGACCCATGTACAAAATGAGGGGACAGAGGAAGTTGGACATCAATGAACATGAATGTGTACCTTCTCCTTCTTGCTCAGAAGCCCGATTGTGAACTTAGAGACTGTAGGAGGTTGGGCAAATAGAGTTGGATAAATCAAAGGTCAAGGACAGGACACTGAGGGCTACAGAAACCCGCTGGCAGCTGACCATACTCCCATCTTCTCAATTTTCTGCTGCCGTAACCTGTTTCCCTGCTCTTGACCTCAGAATCACCCATCCCTTTTTCTCTGAGTCCATGTACTCCTCCTTGGTTAATTTCTCCTTTGTTATCTCTTCAGTCACTATCTTATCAATAACCTTCAAAAAATTAAATAACTAATTTAAGGTAATAAAACTAATAAATGGTGAGACTGAGATTTGAACTTAGGCCAATCTGAATGTTTCTTTTTTAATCACTACTTTATTTGACCCCTGCAGTCGGCATGGTGATGCCCCACCCATACCCTGTTTAATAACGGCCTTATTGCCTCAGCATCTGGGAGTACTGTCAGCAGACAGACTTCAACTGTTCAACCCTTTGGGATGGCTCAGCTGCAAAGACTTGCCACGTCCAGATTCATACCCCTTCCTAGGCCACCCACCTTCAGTGACTGATGTATGTGACTGATGTATGTGGGAGTATAAAGGTCTGGCCCTCTCAGACCTCCTTGGAACTACTCTGAACGAACCTTCTGTCTCCAGAGCTCCCTGTGAGATCACTGAGGCTGTCCCTAGGACTGCATTTCAGCTCACCTTTCCCTAACCCTTCCTGCTTTCTCCTCCTCCTTCCAACGGGACTCCTTAATAAACACGCTCCATGCTAAACTTTCTGTTTCTTAGGGGACCTAACTTGCAACAGCTTATCCAAGAAACTAGAGCCAGAATTTCCTGTTATAGGAGTCACATGACTTCTCACTGTTTCCAGAGACCCTCTCAAGTGTTTCTGAGAAGTGTCAGGCCCCAGATGAAAAGCTGGGTGCTCCTTGTCCTGGTCACCAGGATAGCATCTAACCATTTGAATTTCAGGTACAGAGGACTCAAGAGAGAGGGTTAACCCAGGCCTGAGTTAAATCCAATGGTGTCAGATTCGGAATACAGATATTCTGCTTCTTAGCTTTGCCGTTTCCCTTTTCCCTCCCTAGTCATCCTTCTGAGGCCAGAGTCCGACTTGAAATCCTAATCTTGAACCCTAGCTTACAAATGAGTGAGGCAACTGATTGAAAATTTCAGGCTCACATCTGATAACACCATTGCAGTGTGATTTTAGTGACTGAAAGGAAAAAACAAGACCAGAGCAAATGAATTTGAGTGCTTTTATTTCAGGTTGACTTTTTCCCCCTCATATTTTTTATCAGTTACAATAAACAGTCACAATACGTCAGGGAAAAATAATCAACGCATCGATCAGAAAAAAATTTTGGTAGTTTTTAATGTGATTAAGTATTGTATGAATACTAACAAATGAAAAAAAATCAATACTTATATATTCTAAATTTGCAAATTTTTCTACATCAGATTTTAATTATCTTTTAATTCTCTACAATCATTATATAAAGTAACTAAAAATATGATTCAGGATATATTTCTTTACAACAGTTTGAAAATGTGTGATATTTGATTTCCAATTAGACATCTATGAAGACTTCATCTATGCTAACCACTTAATTAGAAAAAATATTCAAAGTAATAAAATGTCTAAATGTTTACTAAGGAAAGCAATTCAAATTTATATATTAAGAACAGAATATATTGCATATTTAATCAGAATATATTTTGCTTCCTCTTTCAGCTAATATATTTTTCAGTCAGTTCCAAATGGAAGCTGTATGTTATCAGCAGTTGCTCAGATCACTCTCATTATATAATCTGTTATATTAAATAACCTTACTTAGGTAAGTGTTTTAAACATTGTGGAGACTCAGGATATCTCTTAAAATTTTTAGTTATTGATTTTCAAATCTTCTTTGTGAGTGAAAGCTTCTCAGAAGACCAAGTATAATCATGTTTCCTGCCCAGTTGGTCTTTTCCTTTGATAACCACCCATGGTTACTATACCAGCTTGTCAATAAGCATTTAATGAGAAACTGCTGTGGGGCTGAGGCCACTACCAGGCCCTAGAAGCAAACAAAAGATTAGGTGTGCCTGGAAAAGCTTACAGTAAGTTGAGTTTTCATGGGCATACTAAACCAGCATATGTTTGCTTAATTTTCATGTTTTTAAATAGCATTGACAAGATGTTTTTCTAGGGGTAGCATTGGCTTTGACACCCCCTTAAACTGATTAAAAAAATAGTTACCATTAAGTAATAATTTTAAAAGGGCAAAATTTACTTGGAACCCTATAGGATAGTCTTCTAGGTTTGAATATCCACAGATCACATTTACAACTGGAACTTGTTTCCTAATTATTCATACATTAAATTAAAACGTGTTCTAATCGTTTACCTTTAAGAATAAATATCTTTTAAGAGTAAAATGTCAGGACACTTTTGTGATTTCCTCTAACAAGTAAGACAGGAGGGAGGTTCTTTGTGAGGATTTCCAACCAAGCCATGTACAACCAATCTGATATAGATCCTTTTCTTGCCACTGGAAGGCTCCTGACAGCATGGAAGAAAAACAAAAAACAAACATGACAATTAGTACCAACAGTAAGATCATTAGCTATCTGAGCTATATAATAACAAGTAGCCTAAACTGTATATATGCCTCTTCCACAAAATGAAAGTGCTGAAATTATTTTGAATATAGATGTTAAACTGAGATGTTTCTCAGATAATACAAATATTTACAAACCAGAAAAATAGACTTGGACATTGTAATACGATAGAAAGTGTGAAAGTGAAAAGTGAAAGTGTTACTGGCTCATCATGACCGACTCTTTGCCACCCTGTGGACTGTAGCCCGCCGGGCTCCTCTGTCCATGGGATTCTCCAGGCAAGAACACTGGAGTGGACTGCCATTCCCTTCTCCAGGGGATCTTCCCAACCCAGGGATCAAATCTGCATCTCCTGCCTTGCAGGCAGATTCTTTACCATCGGAGCCACCCGGGAAGCCCATTAGAATAGAGGCAAAGCATAAATAGATTTTCACTCTTTAAACAGAAAATATGATCAACCAATACCTCTCCCCATTTTTCTGGGGGGGGGGAATGATTTTTCCTAATAGTTTAAGGCTCTTATTATATTTGGGAGAAATAGCTATTTGGGCTCTATCACCCAACGCAGGACACCAGTCTATCTCTTTGATGAATAGTCTTCCAATGTAGACCTTGCTTGAAGACATACTTACCCTTGTACCTAGGAGTTAGATCATGAGATATAAATGTGAAATTGCTGGGTTTTATGTTTAGCAGTGAATCTTTAGATAATAATTCATATTTCTAGCAGGTATGCCCCTAATATTTGTTGGGTGGAGGACAAAGAGTGGAAATGGAAAAGCTCACTCTTTTTTCTCCTGCTGTGGCCTCTTCCCATATGGTAAGGAGCCTTGAGAACACGCCATGGACTCCACACCTCAGGAGCAGCTATCCAGGGAAGGGGCCTGTGACCTTGGCCAACTTGGGGCTTAATTGGCAGGGAATTCCAGGATCAGGTTCCTAGAGTGAGGTCTAGACAGGGAATGAGGGTTCTAGGTGTCGTGTGTCCTGGCCCTTTGGGTAGGGCATGTCTGGAGTAAAGTCCATATGGAGCCCTCTAAAGCCAGTGGGCCCCCTTGTCTTAGGGTGGTATTTATTTTCCCACATGTTCCAAATTTAACTTTCCACCTGAATAGTTTTGAGCTTTTATATTGATTAACCCATGTACCTGAGATTTGTCTGTAACAGTTTTCAATGTCTGCAGTGATACTTACAGGACTATGAGATTAGCAGCTCGTGAGTGCTCCTGTAAGAGTTCATTCAGTCGAACTTGGCGGTAACTCTGTGGACAACATTCAGATTTTGTTGAGGGCAGTTTCCCAGAATTATGAAAGAGAATTTATCTTTTTTCCTCTAATTATAGACAAGTAGGAAAGCCTCATTTAAAAAAAAAACAAAACACCTTTTCGTTAAGATTTGGAAACTTACAGTGTTTTAGAAACTCATGGAAAATATTAGAAATATAAAGAATAAGACCATTGTGTTATGTTGTTAAGTTGCTAAGTCAGGTCCAACTCTTTGTGACCCCATGGACTACAGCATGCCAGGCTCCTCTGTTCATGGGATTTCCCAGGCAAGAATTCTGGAGTGGGTTGCCATTTCCTTCTCCAAGGGATCTTCGTGACTCAGGAATTGAACCCACATCTCCTGCTTTGGCAGGTGGATTCTTTGCCACTGAGCCACCTGGGAAGCCCCATTGAGGTATAGTGGCTTATTAAATTCTGGAAGAAAAAAACAAGCAAGCAACATGGATAACAGTAAAAAGACGAGAATGGCCCGTGCTGGGGAACAGGTTTGCTGTGGAAGAAACCTAACCTAATCTTGATACTAATTTGGTATGCTAAGAACATAGATTATACCCTAGTCTAATCTTTCTTTAAACTCTTTGATTTTTACCAGCACAGGAGACTGGTTTCAATGAAAGAGTCGCCAAAAGACTCATTTGGAAAAATAACTACACTAACTATTTTGCAGTGATGAGACTAATATTTATTATTACATTTCACTGGTTCAGAAGCCAAGGCTTAGATAAGTGATTTGTTAAATTATATGAAAAGCTTTTGTTAGAACTGGGCACGTTGTTGCACAGAGTTTATGATTCTTAGCTCAGTATTTTTTCTACTAAATTTGAAAGGCTTTTAATATCTCTTGCTATAATCTGTTCCACCTTCAGCTCCTAATATGGCTTATTTAAATTTTGTAATTTAGAGCTTCTTGAGGTCCTTTTCTTTGAATGTCTAATCCAATTCAGACATTAATCTTTCTGCCTTATCTTATGTCCTTGCCCTCTTCATCATCCTCACTGTTGCAACTTCATTCAGTTCAAGCCAGATGCAGGTAACTCCCATCTTATTGGATTGTCTAGAAAAGCTCATCATTTCACATCCATCCTACAAGATGTTCCAGATCCAATCTGCATATTCAGTGTTCCAGTTACAGATTTTCTCAGATCTCTATGTAAGTTTTTATAGCTAATTTTATCAGGTTAAAATTCTTTTTATTGTGTCAAACTGTGAGCAATCTATATTTACTTTGCATATGTATTGACTGAAATTATTTTATAGTCTGATGGGTCTGTCCCATTTACTATAAAATTAAATTGGAAAGAAGACTTCACAATATGTATCAGCCTGTTTTCAACTTAAAAAACTTGATTTTATACTAAAAAATGAAAGCAGTTTTCTAAATCCTCACATTTACTAATATGATTGAAAAAGGACTTGAAATATGCAGAAACCCTAGATCGTGAATAAATGAAATTCTATAATAGATACATTACTTCTTGATCTTTAAATCAACCACTGTTTTCTTTTTCAGCTAGTTAGATAGCAAAGTAAAGATTACGGAAGAAAAGTCCTTACCTTTTCCTTGACTGCTTCCAGTTCTGCATCTGTAATTTTCCACGGAGTTTCTCTCTTTAATTTCTCAGCAGTTGTTAAATCTTTGCAGCTTTCATGGAGACGATATGGTTCAATCATTTCTTCAAAGACTTTCCAGCTGAAATTGGAATTATAAAAGGCCTCACAGTGGGAAACTAACTCATTATTTCACAGATACTCCAGGTGTGACTAGGTATGCTGGCTGCAGAATCAGAGCTGAATGTCATGCAAATCTTCTAAGACTTATCTTTGCAGGAGACTGTGAGTAAAACCATGGCTATCACAGTGCTTCCCTACCCAAGGAAAGACCTTAAGGGGTATGAGGCCTTGATAGCCTACTAGGTATTATTAATAAATCCTCAGTATAAACACACAAACACATAGATGGTAATTACTCTGCAATTACACGTTCTACATAGTATAGTCAAAGGCCCAGTTTTAACGTAGACACTTTAGCCCATAAATGAGTTTCCATTTGCTTATTTTACAGGTTCTATGGGAGATGTTCATGAATTAATGTAGGAGATGAACCAGCATCCCTGAAAGTTGGATAGGGTGGCCCTCCTCACCTTTAGCCCACATGGCAGCTCCCACCTTATGGCAGGAGGCTGTGGGTAGGTCGGAGAATAGTAAGTGAATGAGTTTAATGGCTATAGAACAATCTGAATGTTTGCTGTAAATAATGCTGCCTTTGTCCTTCTGCTGTCTGATGTTGCTGCCTGAGATGTTCAAATGGCTATTGTTCAGGTTCATATTAGAGGAAAGAACAAAAATCAATAACATTTTAAAATCTGGGACCATTTTAGAGCAATTAAGAAAAAATCATTGACTAGAAAATTAGGATCAGTATCTCAGAACTGTAGAACATTTTAAAAATTGCTGAAAAATCTCATTCTTACCTATCACAAGAATCTCATAAGATTTATTTTTAAAATGATAGCACAAAACAAAACGTAATTTATAGGAGTAGTTGTCTTCCCTAGGCTACTATAAGATGATCTCAAATATAAATAGTTTTCTTTGGTTTTATATATCGTGGCTTACTTAAAACTTAATAACTTTGGAATGAATGATAACTAGAATTAATGTGCTTTTAGGTTAAGGAATTAAAGCATGAAGCAATGATTTCAGTTTCCCACATGGTGCAAGTGGTAAAGAACCTGCCTGCCAATGCAGAGATATAACAGACGTGGGTTCAATTCCCTGGGTAGGGAAGATCCCCTGGTGGAGAGCATGGCAACCCACTCCAATATTCTTGCCTGGAGAATCCCACGAGAGGAGCCTGGAGGGCTCCAATCCACAGGGTCACAAAGAGTCAGACGTGACTAAAGTGGCTTAGTTCAAAGATTTCAGTGGTCTCATCAGTTTTCCTGATTCAGGACTTGCAGATGAAAATACAAAGATTACTAAGGAGTAGTTTGTTCCCACCAGTGTGCTGCTGTTAACGGATTGAAGAGATACTTAATGCAGTAGATTTCTGATGCTTTGACTTATTCAGAATGGTAGACAATCCGTAGGAAGGAATAAGACTGATATGCCCAATTATTCTTTCAACCATGTAATACTTGTATCTGCTATTCCTCCCAGCAGTGCTGTGCTTTTAGAGACCTTGGTGATCATCAGTGCAGAGGTGCTGGCCTAGGAGAGAAGAGCCTGGGTTCTTGCTCCACTTCTTCCATTGTCCTCCTAGCCTATAACAGGGGTAACAATGGCTGCTCAGAACTGTTGTGAGACTGATGCGAGTGTTAGTATGATGATTGGATGGCCGTGCTCTGAAAAGTATGCAGTGCCCTGTAAAAGCAAGACATTCATTTTACTCAGCAACCATGGGACTGAGATTAGCAGTTGACGGTTTCTCTATTTAAGCTTTACATACAATTATTTTGATCAGGGATAAGAATTTTATTTGCATCTCAGTCCAGGTGCTTTTTGGAAAGACCACTTCAAAAATAGTTTCCTAAGAAATGGAAAGTGGAATAAAGATTGTTTGCTTGTCCCCCCAGGCATCCATACTATGTTTCTCCCTTGTAGTTTGGATGGGAATGACTCTATCCTCAATATCAGCCAGTCAGCACAATTCTATCCCTTTTGCCAGCCAGATTGGCTAAGTCGGGCACATAAGCCAGGCAAGCTTGATCTAGCATTTCACTGAGCACAATGAGTGGCTCATAGCTTGGTGGTCCAAAGGTCGTTTTAGATTTCTATTTTGATTCTCTATTAAATCTGGTTATTCTTATTGTTACAGTTGTTATTTAGTTGCTATGCTAAGTTGTATTCGACTGTTTTGCAACTCCATGAACAATAGCCTGCCAGGCTCCTCTGTCCATAGGATTTCCCAGGCAAGAATACTGGAGTGGGTTGCCATTTCCTTCTCCAGGGTATCTTCCTGACCCAGGGATCAAACCTGAGTCTCTTACACCTCCTCCATCAGCAGGCGGATTCTTTACCACTGAGAAACTAGGGAAGCCCATGATCATTCTTATCATATCTTAAAATTGATTCTAGAATAATTTAAGTATTACATACCATTAAATGTAAGTGAGAATTAATTCAATTAAAAAAATTTACTTATAGCTTTCCTGCCTTTCCCATGCTTGTTCCTCATAATAACAAGGTTAAACTGCATAAAAGTTTCCCCTAAAATTCATATAAAATTTCTTCTTACACATTAATGTATTTGTTGTTTTTGTGATCACACTAGCATATTTAAGCTAAATTATCTAGCTAATTGCTTCCAGTTTCTCTTTGATTTCCGTTTAACGATTGCTATCTTTTTTGCCGATGACTTTTAATTCAGTCTATACAATAAAAAAAGAAATTTAACCGCAAGAGCTTTTCAGTTTCCCTGGCCCAATTGTTTTCTCATTAACTTAGCTTTTTACTCCCTTTCACCCTTACTCTACCATATTTATAGATAAGGTTTCCATGACAGAATGTCTCCATCAAGATTTACTCATGTTTTATGAGCAGTTGAAAGATCTATTAAAAGCAGCTGAAGGACATTTAACATTAGCCTCCAACATGGAAATCATTGACGGTGAACTATGGCTAACATCGTGTGAAAATGGGTGACCAAGGAAAAACAGCAATCAGGAGATGGTTGTTAATGGTAGAGCAGGGCCGTCTAGCCATAAGGCCGCTGTGAAAGCTGAAGTTGAGCCAGCATTGTAAGCTTTGGGCCCTGGGCCTGGGGTTGCATCAGGCCACTGAAGAGTTCTGTTTCTCTTATTAAACCATTCAGGGAATTTGCCTTTTAATAATTATCACAAAGATTCCAGGTGTGATCAAGTGTGAAAGTGTTAGTCACTCAAGTCATGTCCGATTCTTTGCAACCCCATCAGCTGTACTTGCCAGGCTCCTCTGGCCATGGAATTCTCCAGGCAAGAATACTGGAGTGGGTATCCATTCCTTTCTCCAGGGGATCTCACCGACCCAGGGATGGAACCTGCGTCTCCTGCATTGCAGATGGATTCTCTACCATCTGAGTCACCAGGGAAGTGGCCATTTGTGAGATTTACTGAATGACCATTCTCTGTTCTAAAACTTATCTTCAAATACTGGAAAAGGCATCGCCAGCATCAGACATGTGGCTGTTTTATGAAGTAACATGGCATCGGTTACAGCAGAAACTGAAGAGAAGGATGGTGCTTCTAGCACACCTCTTCTGGGTGGCCTTCTGTCTTCACATCAGGGTACATTAACTACAGTTTTTCTGGTAGGAATGCTTTTTTTCCTTGCATCTTCCTCAACACCTTGAAATATCACAGGGAATATCTCCAGAACTGTGAAAATGAATGAATTTTTTTTCTTGAGAAAGGGAAATAGATCTCTTCATTGTAGGATGCAGAGCATATGTAAGCAACACCAAGTCAAAATGGTGTCTAAATTCAAATACCAGGACCAAAGTACAAATGCCTTGGTCCTCTGTTTCTTATGACTGTGCATAGAGTTTTCTCCTTGAGAAGAGGAAACCATGGAACAAAGGTCAGGGCTACGAAGATGAAGAGCATCTAGGCTGTGATGGACACTCAAAGAAGGAAGAGGCATGGTTAGTGATGCAGCAACATCCTCAGTGATAGAACAGAAAGGATGGGTATACAGGTGACCATGGCTGTTGGGCAGAGACTAGTACAAAACAGAGGAAAGGATACAGAGGCTTGGGTAGAAAAAATCATATTGATGGGTAAAGAGGCAAAGGATATAGAAACAAATTGATCAGTAAGCACAGACAGTCCTTAGCTGCTGCTAAGACAAATAACAGCAAGAAGAATTCAGTTACAAGAAGCTGGTGACTGGTCTGTGGCCAGCACTGAGCCAGGGCCTATAGAGGATCCCAGTTCAGTAGGGAACAATGTAACTATGCTCTCGTTGTTGTTCGGTTGCTAAGCCACGTCCGATTCTTTGTGACCCCCATGGACTGCAGCACGTCAGGCTTCCCTGTCCTTCATTATCTCCAGAGTTTGCTCAGACTCATGTCCATTGAGTTGGTGATGCTGTCTAACCATCTGATCCTCTGTTGCCCTCTTCTCCTCCTCAACTATGCTCTAGACAACAGTAAACGGTCCCGTATTGGCAGAGAGCTGGCAGGCTGTGGTCTGGTGCTAAGTGGCACATACTGGGGAATCTTTGTACCTGCTGTGTTATGGAAGAGAATGTGTTTCCTCCAATTAGAGCTATAAGATGAGCCCATTTGATCACATCACTGCATGTGCCAAGGGGCAATGACTTAGGAATTAAAATTCTTCAAATGAAATGTGCAAGGCTACCAGAGGTTACTGCATGACAACTGAGTTAATATAAAAATCTTAATTCCAGTTACCTAGGAGAATGATAAATCTGTTCTTATTTTTTTTTAACTTTATAACTGTAGAAATATAGGAATGAAAGGCATTAGTGGTGTTTATGACATAAGGAAATATTACATCATAATAATCCAGGTCAACCCTGTCAATTCTAGCTTTCTTATTGCAGTTAAGACATTTTGTAAAGCTGTTTTAACTGATGCATAGCCTTAGAGGAATCGTGAATACCCTCAAATGACATGAGGTTCCAGGTTGCCATTCGGTCAATAAGAATACATCTTAAATGTGGATAATTTTCAGTTAGTTACTAAGTTCATCTGGGATAACAGTGAATCAGAAGAAAGACAGAGCAAGAAGGTTTGAGGAATGTGGAGCTGAAACTCATAAGGAACTACAGGAGGAAGGAGAAATGGTGGGCAACAGAAAAGAGAAGCGGTCTAAGAGTCTAGCAAGGGCCTGTGCCATGCTGAGACCTCTGTGTCTCCTCTTTCCACCCTTACAGAACCCATGCCACACCAAATCAAATGTACTAAACTGCATACAGATGCAATGCCAAACATGATTTTGAACTGTAAACATTTGAAAATATTTTATAATTGTGAAGTCATTGCTCTAAATATTTTAATTTATGATCTGTTGTAATTTCCAGACAATCTTCTCGTATCTCTGGGAACTCCTGTGAAGATCTAACCTACAAATTGTTTTCAAATATCATGGACTTCACACATTTAAAAATTAATGAGGTTAAAATGATGCTGTTTTGAAGGCATTTAAACAATTATTTCAATTTTTTTTTTCATTTTAAAATTTTGGAACCAATACCTTTCCTTGCCAGGCTTCAGATAGTTTTAGAAATCCCCTTTGGGGGCTCTCATAGACTTCCCATTCAGGATGCCCCACAAGTGACTTTAAATAATGTAAACTTACCCTGACTGCTCAGGTTAGAATTTTCTGAGCTTATGCTTCCTGCTACTGTTGCCACCATAGAAAGCATAATGTGAAAGGCAATTCTAAAATGCTAACTAAATGATGTTTCTGTAGTTCTTCTCAAGCTCATCTTCACCTTAAAAACTTTTCTTTCCATTAGAACCTGATAGCTCTGTGTCATGATTATTTAAAATCCCCTTTTATGCACATCCTATCAGGAAGTCACAGCAGTAAACCGGTTAAATTTTAACCTTCTAATAATCAACACAAAAGAGGAGAGAGTTTACCATGGATAAACAGCAGATCTTGTTAAATATTTCATACCTTTCTTTGTTTGGCTTAACATTGATGTCACCAATGACATGGATGTCTGCAAATTTTATCCTAAATTTGCTCAGAAGGGAAGCCATTCTGAAAATACAAGATAGAAATGCTTCATCATTGAATATATAACTATTTTCAATCAAAGAGTTTTGTGTTGAGGACATCAAAAGCAATCATGTCTTATTTCAGCTTAGCTTTTGGACAAAGGCTTTGGTTAGTATTTGATTTCCATTGTAGCACTTGATGAATATGGATAAATGTGGACCAAATTATTCCACCAAAGGCAAAGAGAAATTTCTGTAGGTGCAGTCACTGGAAATGGCAAACCCAGCTCTGCATTCATGTTTCAGGGAAAAGGCTGTGGCACTGTCCACTCTTCCTTATCATTTGGGAAAAAGAGAACAAGTCTCAATACCTATTGATGATTGCTGATAATGTTTATAGTGTTACTGACAATCTACTGACAAACCAATAATTATTATATATTATATGGCTGTGGATTAAAAGTCTTTCCCCCTAGCAACTGAACGTTTTGATATAATTTCAAAGTTACAAAACATTGTAAGAATAGTGCAAAGAAAGCTCAAATTCACCAGTTGTTTATGTTTTGCCCCATTTGATTTGTCATTCACTTTTTTCTCTGTCTACATCTCTCTATATCGTTTTTGCTTGCTGGCTTTCTACGTCCTACCTATTTGCCATTTTAAAGTAAGTTGCACATATCAGGCCCCTTTAACCTCTAAGTACTTCAGTGAATATTTCCTAAGAGCAAGGACATTCTCTTTTATAAACAGAGTACAGTTTCTGAAATCAAGAAATTTAACATGGATCCCCTACTACTATTTTATCCACCAACCATTTTCAAATTTCATCATAAGGTATTGGAGGCTTTAAGAAAATATAAATTATTGTAGACCTCATGTTAGTTTCCATTTTACTATAATTTTCTTTAAGAGGAATTAGATATATATAATAACTTTCTAAGAAGGGGGAGACAATGTGAAAAAATGACTAAGAGCTGAAGAATTGATGCTTTTGAACTGTGGTGTTGGAGAAGACTCTTGAGAGTCCCTTGGACGGCAAGGAGATCCAACCAGTCCATCCTAAAGGAGATCAGTCCTGGGTGTTCTTTGGAAGGACTGTTGCTAAAGCTGAAACTCCAATACTTTGGCAACCTGATGTGAAAAGCTGACTCATTGGAAAAGACCCTGATACGAGGACAGATTAAAGGCGTGAGGAGAAGGGGACAACAGAGGATGAGATGGTTGGATGGCATCACTGACTTGATGGACATGAGTTTGAGCAAGCTTTGGGAGTTGGTGATGGACAGGGAAGCCTGGCACACTGTAGTCCATGGGGTTGCAGAGTCAGACATGACTGAGCGACTGAACTGAATTGAAGAGCCAGTCATTATTTTGTGATTTCTGGAAGTAGCCATTCCAGGAAGGGCTTAGGCATGCCATGAGGGACTACAGGCTGCCAAAAGTCATTCTCCAGATTTACTCCAGAGATCTTTGGATGCACCACACTCTTGGCAAGCTTGTTGCTCTCACAACTAGAGATCAACTCTCCATGACTAAATAAATAAGAAAGGGACAGACTTAGCACCATGGGACTTGGCTTATTTATTTATTTTAATCAGAAGAGTTACCAACAGTCACCCATTTAAACACTTTCAAACTACAAGTGAGAAACTGGGGGGGACCCAGATAGGTACAGTAACTGTTGCAAAGTCCTACATCTTGTCAGTGGCAGAGCTGGGGCTTGGACAGGGTGCCATCTCTCTGTTCTCTTCTAAGTGTGCTAGGCTAGAGGGACTGCCTCGAATTAACAGGTTTGAATCTCCCAGAAGAAACTGGACAGAATTTGGACACAGATGCCTTCAGGGTCTTCCTTTCTTGGATGCATTTACTAGTCAGAACAAAATAAACATTATGCAAGATAATGATGCTCTCACTGAAGACTTGAGATGGGCTTCCATGCCAAATGCTTGTTGAAAGCATTTGTGGAAGGGGATAAAAGGACTTGAAGACAATGATTAGAAAAATTACGCAGATAATTTGACAGAAACCAAGCAAACAAGGCCTAGCATGGTGACTTTTTGTCTTTAAATTTATTGTGCCTCAAAGACACTTAAATTTTTTTTTTTATTAAAGCATTCAAGCAACAAACATCAAAAATCCTTCAACACAAGTGATAAATTACTTACGCAATTTTTTCTTCTTCAATGCGATTGATCTTCCCTCCAACATAGATTCTTAATTTACAGTCTTTCCATTTTTTTCTGAGAGTCAAGATATAGGGGATAAGGAGTGTTAACCCTGAAAAAAGATTAAATTATGACAGAAAGGATGAGCACATCCAGTTGAAAGGAAATGAATAGCTTTATATCTGTATTCATTCCCACACTCATAGCTCTTAAATAATTTAAATCTTTAGAGAACACAGAAATGTTATTCTTTAACTGATACCATTTTCATATACTTTCCCATGCAGTTTGTTAAATTTATCAACAAGAAATTCTGCTCTCTAGTGTATATTCTGGAATTTTTTACCTCCGTCATCAAACAACCACCAAACATCAATTGTGCCTTTTCCCTGCTTCTTTTTAAATTGGGTGCTGGCTTCCACCAGTTTCTGGTTGAACTCCCCAATGTGCATTGACTGGATTGTGTTAATGCCGCTATCTGTAAAGAAAGAGAAAGTAGTACATCCATTTGTCTTTTGAGGAAAGAAACAAAATAACGTGCCAATAAATCTATTCAGGAAAATAGAAGAAGGGTCATGACTTTGTGTTTTTTATACTTATGGGAAAGTAGTGAGTCCTATTCTCCACAAAAGAAAAGATAAAGGTCAAATCCCACAATAATTTAGATCACCTTCCATAGTTCAGAAAAATTTGATATCGATCTTATGATTACAGCTTTTATTATAGAGTAGTGAATTTTTTCAGATCCTTAGTAATCTGTCTCAGTGCAGGATTATTATTTAGACATGTAGCAATGCTAAATTATCTGATACAAAACCCCAAATATCCTCATTTTCCTAAATTTCATATATAACTCAGGTTACAATATCAGATGTACTCAAAAGTATCAATAGAACATGTAGCTATTGGTTTTCTAGAGATAACCAAGAGAATCAGAGGTATTCCTGTGCTAGACAATACGTTAATTTGAGCACAGTTTTGGTATGAATTCCAGAAACGTCTGGATTATAAAGGTTGCCAGGGACCTTGAGCATCTCAACTCTCCATGACCCTTTGGTCCTAACATGGGCCTGGCTAACTTTTCTGCTTTCTTTTCCTGGCATCTTGTGAGTCTAAGGTAAAGCCACTTGAGCTATTTGAATCTCTGTAAATGAGATGAAAAAGCCAGGAAATATGGATTAAAATTACCTCTTCTTGAGTTACAGTTAAGGGTGTACATAAAGTACTTAAAAATATTTTAATGCTATTTCCACCCTAACATGGACACAGTGAAAATGTACCAGGGAAGTAGGGCAGTGTTTGAGCAGAACCCTCGTTCCTATTTGCCAGTAGGGGTTTCTTTACTACACCCTATGTATTATTTCTCATTTCCACATCTTTGAAAGTTGCGACTTCATTGGTCTATTTCAAAGCGGTAGTGTCAGCATCGTGCTTAGAGCAGAGTGACGGCCTCGTTAGAGCTTCCTCTCTGATCTAAGAGGGTCTCAGGATGCTTTGTTCTGTCTTTTGCTGTTTCCAAGGTTGGGCTGGTCAGTTCTGAAGCAGTTATCTTGTATTGTTTCTATCTCAGGACCACTAAAGGAGAAAGTAAATATCTTTACCAAGTGGACCAAACTCTGCCCCCACTTACAAGCAGATCAGAGCATCCAGAGGACTCCTGTATGAGTGCCTGGAGGCCGAGCTGGTCCTAATCTAGAACTCCAAAGAGTCCTCAACTGACAAAAGCCCAGAGCAGTAAAGGGGCCTACCATCAGAGCTGTGCTTGGAGATTTAGGCATTGAAACAAAACATAACATAATTTTGCTTTTCTGAACAGTGAGACATGTTGACTTTCAGAGATGTATGTTTTTGCCAAAAGTATTGTCATGGAGAAACGGAGTTCCAGAATAAATAAGTTCCACTTTCACTAATAAGAACTTTATTACTTCTCTCCTCCCTAACAGCTAGAGAAGAGTATGGGCTATGACTTCTAAATTTTCCAATGCTTCTCAGGTTGTACTGTTGCACAGAGCAGATTCAATGGGTAGTTAATTCTTCTCATGACTACACCAAACAATTGAAAAGGAAAGACGATAGTAGTTAGCATTCAGAGGGTCTTATTCTAATATTTGTACCTGGAAAGACTTGATGTACTTCCAACTTAAGATTCAAACACATCATTTTTTTTATAAAATGTCATTTTAAGGAAGGTAATACCTAGTAGATTCTCCCCTAGGCAATCAAATATTTCTGGCACCCAAGGGTACCTCTAAGTATTTGAAGGGGAGAAATGCTTGGGTTTCTCATAATGCTATGTGGATATACAAAAATGTTGTATTACAGGTTAAATTTGGTCCTTGGGTCATAGTAGGGAAATAAGAAAACTGAACCAAACCTCTTCCAGAATAAAGAGATGGCCTCTTTGAAAGACTAGGTCCTAGCAACCTAGACCAGCAGGCTGCTAAGTCTCAATTTGGATCTTGCTACTTGACTTGGAGACCTTGCTAAAGAAAGGATCTTTCCTGGGCTTCACACCAGTGAAGGACTTCATGAACTACAGGACTATTTGTGTGTGAAAGAAATGAACCTTAATGTTCTAATTTTCTACCAGCAGAGGTCGCTATGGACCTCAGGAAAAAACTGTTTCTGTAAAGAGCAATTTTCCAAAAAAAAAAANCTTTCCCCTACCTCCTTTCTCTTGGTAACCTTAAGTTTATTTCCTAAGTCTGTGAGTCTGTCTGTTTTGTAAATATGTTCATTTGTATCATTTTAGATTTCACATATAAGTGATATCATATGGTATTTTTCTTTCTCTTTTGGACAGTCAGACTTTTAACCTACATTTTGTAAGCTAACACATTTGTGTTGTTTTAAGCCACTAACTTTGAGGTCATTTGTTATGACAGCCCACATTTCCTTCTCCAGGGGATCTTCCTGACTCAGGGATCGAACCCGGGTCTCCTGCATTGGAGGCAGACACTTTAACCTCTGAACCACCAGGGAAGCCCTACGAAAACTAATACAGAGTCTAATTAAAATTAAATCATACTTATGAATATTATGAAATTAAAAATCTTTTACTCAAAGAAAATGGTATCAATAAAATATTGTTCTATTGTAGTGATACCCCTTTATGTTAATAATAATACCGAGTTTAAGTCATTAAAAAAACAAAATGAAAAAGTTAAGAGAAATACAAAATGGATATCTATCTTCCTTCTGTATCGACCCCATTTGCTTTGGTAATAAAATCATTTAACTCTATCAAGCCAGCTACATTTTATCCTAGTACAAATTTGATCCACCTTAACACTAACTTTTATTACCAATTATTAATTTCTATAAAAGCCAGCATCTCCCCAGCTTAATATTACTAGATTTCATTATTTTGGTTCTTTGAAATTTTAGAATATTTCAGGTGGTAGGGAGGTTGGAATATGAACTCAGATAATTTTATATCACTAATGGACTCTTTGACTGAAGATTCACATTTTTTTTCCTTTTTATTCCNATATTACTAGATTTCATTATTTTGGTTCTTTGAAATTTTAGAATATTTCAGGTGGTAGGGAGGTTGGAATATGAACTCAGATAATTTTATATCACTAATGGACTCTTTGACTGAAGATTCACATTTTTTTTCCTTTTTATTCCACCCCTCTTTGTTCCTAAAGATGGATGAAACTTTACTGAAGAATCAGGATAACAGAGTGTGGATATAGTCCATTTCTAAGAATGTCTGGTCAGCAACTAACTGTGATTTTAAATATATCAGAAAGCTGTTTGCTAAGCCTGGCAAAATTCTGTCCCTGATCACCTGGTTTAGCCCTAACCTACTGACCTTGGAGTACCAGTTGGAGCCAGATAGCAGCACATGGCATCCAGATGTTATATGTTTAGGAAACACAGTCAGGAGGATGCATTTAATACGTGGGTTCCCCATGTTAGAAGGACTGTTAAAGGATTGTTTGGCCAGTAATGCCTATAATTTCAGAAGATGAAAATTATTTTCTTATATTTCTTTTTAATAGAACTAAAATGGGAATATTTTGTTGTGTTCCCTAAATCTCCCCCAAATAACGGTAAACATCATGCTCGTTCTAGCAGAGGCTGGAAGACAGAGCCTGGTATAAGAAGCACCGGGTATATACTTGCTTTGAAGGGAAAAGGAATTTTTTCCTATGTGTTACGGAAACCTCAGTGCAGTCAGACCTCTTGGCATGTTCCCTACCCTGTGGTATGAAATCAGACAGAGGAAATATTCCACTTTCTGAGCTACTGACACAAAAGATGGCTATTAGGCCTAGCTAATATCACCCTCCTTGAGACAAAGCTGGTTAAGTATTTTCAAGCCTGGAAGAGAGGCTCAATTTTCTAGAACTGTCACTGAGGACACCCTGAGTTGCTCTGTATGTATAATATTTGTCTTCTCTTAAAAGAAAGAACCAAGTCAGGTAATATGTTGGGTATATATGTGGTTTTGAAGGTTGCATAGCATTGTGTTCATTAGTTTAAACTTTGAACTTGGTTGGTCTTGGGTCAGAATTCCAAGACTTGTCATTTTCTGCCTTTTACTTAATTTTTAATGTCTATGTCTCTACTCATAAAATCAGAACAGTAGTAGTCCTTACTTCAAAGGTTTCTTGTGAGAATTAAGTGGGATAATTCACGTTAAGGACATTAGCCTGGTGCCAGCTAGTCTTTTAAGGATTAGCATTATTATCCCTACCCCCCGACTTCTTCCATTTTTAGATATTAGACGTCACGTGCATTTTAAACTCACTTTTTGTCCATAAACTAACATTGTTACCTGTCAGAGGCACCTGCCATGTGGATCCTTGTATCACAAAGGGAGAAGTGAGGCTCAAGATAAGATCACTGAATTGAGCACACCAGCCAACCCAAGGTTCCAACTGTTTTGAAAAAACAATTCCTTCCTTACCTAGTTGTCCTCGCCTTTTAATCTTGTAAATAGGTTTTAAGATTGTAACTCTTTGTATTTACCTTTTTCTCTGACACCAAATTTCCCCCACCCCTCCTCCTCTGATGACATGATTCCCTCAAGTTTGAATACTGGCAGTGTTTTTCCACTTTGCTGAAGAGTTCAGAGTACCAGGGGAATGTCGTCTTCTCGGGCAATTTATTCTGTACAGCAATGTCACTTATGTACTGCCCTGGTTAGTGCTTTACAAACAAGAGCACGTCTTGAAAGCCATCACTTACTGTATGATTCCCACATAGTTTTCAATCTCTGTCAGGGGAGCCTTCCTCCAGTTTTTTTTATATCCAATCACCAGAGTGTTTGGTTTCATTCTTCCTAAGCCCGAGGCCTAAACAGAGGAGATAAACACATGGGCAATTCTTACCAGACCAGGAAGCTACCTCTGCAAATGAAAAATAATGTCCAAAAGAGCACTGAAGTAATGTTCTGAAGATTAGATTACATTTTAGTGCATGTCCTTCATGCCCGTACCCAAGCATAAAATAGAAAGATTAGTTCTAAATCATCTCAGCCATAAATGGATTTTAGATGACAGAAATGTAGCTTTTCTAAATTAGCAGTCATTTGCATTTCTTCTGATACACTCATTAAAATGGTTCAATAATTTAAAATCAAGTGAGGGTTGGCTTAACTGTTGGCATGCGTGTTGTAACTTAGTGGTTCAAAGCTCATTTCCACCTGCTATATCCATAATGTCATTAGCAATAAAATCCATGTTTGGAAAATTCCTATATAGAAGAATCACTGAAACTTCTACTTACATTATTTATTGAAGAATAACTGAGCTATGTTTCCAGAATCTAATCCTCTTACATAACAGTATCATTAATAGCCATCTTCCATACCAGAAGTTTCATTCCCCTCATTAGATGACAGGATATGGCTTCCAGTTAATTAAATTTAATCGGGCAATATTACTGAGCACCTATTCATTGCAAAGTGCTATGTTGGGTGCTGTGAGAGAGCAGTGAGACACATTCTTTGGCCTGAAGGAGTTTAGAATAACATTGAGGTGACAGATACATACAAATAATTATTATTAACGTGCAAAGGGAGTAAGAAATCACATGGAAGTGTAAGGGAAAATATTTTGAATGATTTCTTGGGAGAGCTGATATTTGTTTGGGATCTGGCAGTTTGGTTAGATGTTGCCAAGTGAAGGTAAGGGGAGCAGCGGAAGTGAAGGAAGGATATTCTGGATCATGGGAATAGTGACAGACGTGGGACATCGAAGGGACCGTAGCAAGTGAAAAAAGATAGGCATTGATAGAGGGTTCCTGAAATGAGCTTTGGCTCCACCTCATTTTGTGTGTTGTCCTTGGAAATGTGCAGGTAGCAGAACAGCTCCTTAGAGCTGTCATCTGGCCCTTGGCACGGCAGTATGGATGCAGCGTTTTCCATGACTATGATTTGAGGATGTGGCCATTCATAATTTTTAAGCTGCAAAGGTTTTATTCAAAATGGTATAGTTGTCAGTGCTCCCCTTAAAACTACTCTGTCCTGCTCTTTTTGACGTGACCTCTCTTACTCCATTTTTCTCTGAAGAAATTCATGTCAATTTTTTTTTTTTTTTACAATTTCTTCTGGATTAATAGGTGATTGTTTTACATGCCAGTGTCTTCCCTCTTCATGTTCTTATTCTGTATTTGTTGTCTCATTCCTAGTTGAGATTCTTATTATTTTACTAACCTTCCATGATAAGTTTTCATTAAATGTGTAACCTTCCCAACTCATTTAACCAAAGAGCTACTGAAAAATAACTTGCTACTGAAAGGAAAATCAGTATCTTGCAATGACATCTATTTCTACAGTTTATCAAATTAGTAACAAGTGAAAAGAGGCTCATTGGTATTCAGAAGAAGGTAATAGGTTTTTCAGAAATGGTTTCTCTACATATACAGCTACTTTGTTCTTTGGGGATACTAGAGACAGGAATGCATCAAAAACTCTTATTCTCCAAAATATTACAATTTAATCCATGTGTTTTCTTTCTGGCCTGTATAACCCATCAGTTTTAACTGGATACAATCCTGAATTTTGACACTCCTGTGGATGGCAATTTTGAAAGCTAAATATATCATTTAGTATATGTACAATCAGATTTTTCCAACAATACTGAAGTCCAAATTATTAGAAAGCTAAGCCCTACAATTTCTGAGGTTCTCCTGGATTGCTTTAGAATTCTCTGGCACTTTAAATGATTCTATATGTTATAAAAGGAGAGGAAAAAAGGAAAGAATAAGGGAGAAAAGATGGAAGAACTGTGAGCTTTAGTGTTAAACCACAGAGATTATTACATTTTATTTAACATTCTGGAAATAATTAAGGAGGAGAGGGAGATTTTATGCCCAGATCACCAGACATTTATTTAGTCCAGTCTTGCAGCTGCTCTCACACTATTTGCGAAAGAAAAAAGGAAAAGAATGCCTGACTTGAGCCTTGCTATATGCAGTATGAAAGGTAAAAATAGTTTGAAGTTTTAATAGGATCTTGAATGTCGTCAACTATCAGAACAAATTTGCATTTCAATAAGTATGAGACAGAATATATGCTGTTGGCCAAAGGCAACCTCATTTTCCATTTCCAGTGTATCACTCATAGTTCACTGTAATAGAACCTCTCTGCTTCTGTTTCAGCTTTGCCTGTCCCCAGGAATTCAAAATGAATTCCTTAACCATCTGTATTGATCTCTGATGCTTGTCTGCCTCACTGGAGCAGTTCCATTTGGGAGCTTCATTACAATGGAGTGCTAATTGTCTTTTGCCTCTGTACTCCTTCCCTCAATGCCAGCCTTACCTGAAGGAGACTTCGGACACCATCCCTGAAACAATCTGCTGCCACTGCTGCATAAAATGCCTTGATTTTGTTCTTTATAAGCCAAGCCTGCTTTTTTGCCATGCCACTGTTCATCTCTTTAACACACAGCTTGCGCGGTCCCTGTATGACACAATGAAATATTGGTTAGAAGCCCTGCTATTATACATCGCACTGCCGTTATTTTCTAAAGGACAAAAATAGCCAGCAGTGCCTTGTTGGGTTAAGAAATGGGAAAGAGGGGAAAACATCTCACTAAACAGGCTTCACAGACATTCAACCTTCTGGAAAGAACCTGGGCTGCTCACATTATTCACTTTCCGTGCAGAATGTCTAGATGTATTAGCACCTGCTTAATTAACTGCCTCATGTCAAATGAAAGAAAGAGCTGATGGTACATGAGACAAAATACAGAAAATGTGATTGGCAAGGTTCAGGATAAATACACCATCAACATTTGACTCAATAGCAAGAGCCGGGGACTTCCTTGATGATCCAGTGGCTGAGACTCTGCCTTCCAATGCAGGGGGCAGGTTCAATCCCTTGTTGGGAAACTAAGATCCTACATGGCCAAAAATTTTTTTTTAATAGCAGTTCAGTTCAGTTCAGTCGCTCAGTCATGTCTGACTCTTTGCGACCCCATGAATCGCAGCACTATAGGCCTCCCTGTCCAGCACCAACTCCCGGAGTTCACTCAGACTCACGTCCATCGAGTCCGTGATGCCATCCAGCCATCTCATCCTCGGTCGTCCCCTTCTCCTCCTGCCCCCAATCCCTCCCAGCATCAGAGTCTTTTCCAATGAGTCAATTCTTCTCACGANGCTTTAGTCGTGTCCAGCTTTGTGCGACCCTATGGACTGTAGCCCACCAGGCTCCTCTGTCCACGGGATTCTCCAGGCAAGAATACTGGAGTGGGTTGCTACTTCCTTCTCCAGGGGATTTTCCAGACCCAGGAAAAATTAAACTTCCTCTCTTAGGTCTCCTGCATGGGCAGGCAGGTTCTTTACCACTATCACCACCTGGAAGCCCTAAATATGTGCATAAGTATTGGTTAAAATCTTTAGCTCTTTTTAAGTTCTAAAGTAGCTCATTTTACTCCTTTCTCTTTGATATATTGCTAAATTTGCAATCCAGTTTTAGATACATAGGACCATTTTTGATGTGAAGCTCTTGTGTTCAGTATATTCTATTAAGAAAAATTTAAAACACTTTTGTCAAAATTCAGACAACTTTTTAAGCACTTCTCTCAGATACACCAAATATAAAATTTGTAAGAAATACATCCTTTAGCCCCTTTTTCTAAAAAGATTATTGAGTTATAAAAATCGGAGTCTTTTTCCTATAGAATCATAATTTACTTTTGTATCACTATTACCACGTAACTGGATTTATTTGCTTACAAAAGTGGAAACTTTTTTCTCTGTCAGAGTTCAATTTTTCTCTGTCTGGCGTACATTTGAAATTATTTTCCAGTAAAATTCTCCCCATGTTTTACTTAATAGAACTTGTTGTGTGCAAGTTTATTTTTACACTAGAGCTAATAATAACATATGGACCATCTAAATGATTAAATCTGTGTGTACCATTTACTTTATTGAATATTTCATTTAATCTCACAGCTTGTCCTTTTTATCTGCTAATTCTGCTGACAAATAATTCTTGTTAAATGGAAATGTTTTACATAGGCTGTCTGATATATGCAGAATTACCAGCAAATTGCTTTGTAAAAAGTGCTTTAATTTTTAAAACTTATGATGATTTATCCTTGGCTGTAATACCTTCAGTTCANTCTGCTGACAAATAATTCTTGTTAAATGGAAATGTTTTACATAGGCTGTCTGATATATGCAGAATTACCAGCAAATTGCTTTGTAAAAAGTGCTTTAATTTTTAAAACTTATGATGATTTATCCTTGGCTGTAATACCTTCAGTTCAGTTCAGTTCAGTCACTCGGTCGTGTCTGACTCTTTGCCACCCCATGAATCGCAGCACGCCAGGCCTCCCTGTCCATCACCATTTCCCAGCGTTCACTCAGACTCATGTCCAGTGAGTCGGTGATACCATCCAGCCATCTCATCCTCTGTTGTCCCCTTCTCCTCCTGCTCCCAATCCCTCCCAGCATCTTATATCTGTTTGAATTTCCATTGTTTATTTATCTAAATTAGAAAAATGTTCTGGACATGTGACCATACAGATGTCAAAGGCACTCTCAAACCAATATAGTACTATCATTGAACATCAAGTCTAATTTCTTAGAAACTATTAAAATCTAAAAAGATTTTGATTAAATATGTCAATATACTCAAGTGTAAGTTGGAAGGAGGAAAACATAAGAACTAGCAAAACTGCTGTTTCTGAAGGAACTGAGGTTCCTAAAGATTCAGGTACCAATAGGAGAGAATTTTGCTCTGAAGAAGCTCACAGGTAGATGAGACAGGAAATGTCTGAAACACATTAACATGCAATGCAAAGAGACATCTAGTATATTTATTAAAAAGTTATCTGGAGTTAATTTAGATTATCACTTCTCTAGTAAAATGCAGCTGTCTGGGATTGTTCACTTAATGATATCTGGCTCACTGAATGTGGCTTCAGGCCATCCAAAGAATCTAACCTAATCTACATTCTGAGTTTTACCTCTTACTGTACAGTTAAACCTTCTCCATAAACTCCAAATTGTTTTTACCCCCTTTAGTATTTATTTGGTTTTATTTTTTTACAACCTGCCCCATTGTTCCTATCCCTATATGCTTTGATCCCAGAGCCCCATTTCTAGTCATATACAACTTATCCATAATTCCAAATAGAATACATTTGGCTTTCCCCAGAGAAGTCTTTTCCTTGTTTTGTTCTCTCAAAGAACTTGGTTCTTTAATCTAGATTACAACAGCTATCAAATTTTATCTTTCTTCAGAATTATTTGCATATGCCCTTTAAAAAAAAAGCATGACAATGTAAATAACTGCAGGTAAACTCTATGTGTGTGTGTGTGTGTGTGTGTGTGTGAGACAGAGAGAGAGAAAGAGAGATCCAAGCATTAGAATGACAGTTGGCTTTTACAGGCATTTTTTAGTATGAGAAAACTTACTTTTTTTGTCTTTCCATGAGACTAAAAATATGAAGTCTTTTTGAATTTTAAAAACGCATTTTAACTTGTTAATTGTACATGCAATTAGATGTCATTCAAAATGGTGTTACCAGAGAATCAGCCCTCAGTTCATCATTTTGTACTTTATACTTCCTAGCAGAAATGAAAAACTCATACTCTTATTTTTTAAGCATATTTACTAGAAAATGGCTCAACAGTGTGCGTACTTTCTCAAGAATATTTCAGTATTCTGAGTTAACATATAGGTGAGTGAGTGAAGTCACTCAGTTGTGTCCAACTCTTTGCAACACCATGGACTGTAGTCTATCAGGGTCCTCCATCCACGGGATTTTCCAGGCAATAGTACTGGAAAATTTCCTTCTCCAAACATATAGGTAAAGACTTCAAATCAGTGGTTTGATCACTGACATAGCATACCCTAAATGTCATATAAAGTAGAAATGCCATCAGGTAGATTTAGTCAAAGATACACCCACAGTTCATTTTTTATCAAGATAAAAAAAAACAAGTGATAATTATCACCATTAATGATGGCCTTCAGAAATGAGATGCCCACATAGTAGGCTTTCATTTCTACTTCTTTCTGCTACCATTCCAAAATCTTATTGGAAAGCCAAAAGAACTTTTAAAATGAGTCACATTTCACTTTTGCAAGGTTTGTAGAAACTGATTTTCTTTTATGCAGCGTTCATTGAACCTCATTATGAAGCTGATTATTCCAAGGATTTGCAATATATGGTTATTATCTTTTTTTACTATTTGACCTTCCTTCTTTTTGAGCCTGTATAAATAATGTACCATATAAGTACCACAAGGGGATTTTACAATCAACTGATTAGTATCACAGAAGAAAGTACATTATTTAATTTTAACATAATGTAAACTTTGGCAGGGATTAAAGAGGAATTGGCTAGAAGTAGGGATAAGTCTAAATAATACAGGAATTCCAGATACAATATTGTATAACTACCACCCGTGGGGCAGAAATAGGTAACCAGAGGAAGAGACTTTGGTCCCCAAGTGCCCCTGGACTGAGTTGCAGATCCTTTTACAGAGAACATGGTTCTGGCCTATCAAATGCAGAGGAGGTACTGCAGTGTCACAGAGTTTGCTGGAAGTTCACCCTCTGAGTTGTAGATGTCTCATCAGAGACTCTTCACAAAAAATACCTGAGGGTACTGCTGGAGAGCCAGACATAAGCCTTGTTCTGGAGAAGCTATGCGTGAGCTCTGGAGGATACGTATTGCCAGAGCCACACTAGGAAAGCTGCACTTACCGCCAGAGCCTTGGAGCAAACAAACCAGACCAGGGTGTAGAAACCCTTTCTCACAGTGTCTTTCTTCATCATCTGCTGAGAAAGCTTAAATTGTCCTTGTTAGGTAAAAGAAAAATATTTAAGGGACCAAGAGACATTTTCATAACACAAGAGAGTAAATTTGGAGTTAAGAGGGAATAAATGTACAACCAGCCCAGGATTTTAGTGAAAGAAGAATGCAATAAATTTGAAGTTATTACAAAGACCCAGACTTGAGGAATTATGTAATAGTTGAATGTGAACCAAAATGTCTGCATGTGTGCTTGTTGCTGAATTCTAGCACTACCACAAAAAGGAAAAAAAAGTCATAATTTATCTCACTAACTCTAAGTTTCTGCAGATGTTAATGGGAATAATTAAAGTAAATTTGCTATTTCAGTTGCATACTGTATCAGTACATACTGTTGAGACAGTGCTATATTTAAACTTAGCTGTTTCTTATAAATGTGATTAGTTATTTTAAATGAATAAATCATTTTCTTATGTAGGTGCTAATAAGAAAGCCATTTCACAGTCAAGGAGAGGCTCAGTAATATATATTTTTGACAAATCTTAATTGGCCAAATTATCTTAATCAGCTAATAAACATGATTCTCAGAAAAGTTCTACATAATTTTCATCATTTCTCAATAAAAGGCAAAATACATTGAGAGCCGTACATCATATGAAGTATTATTGGGAATTTTCCCCAGAGTTACATGTCTAAGTGTGTTCAAGGAGAAGAGGACTTCAACATAAAATTATCATCCAATTCATAAGCACTTATTGTTCTCCATTGGGTCAAAGGGGTGTGTGTGAATGTGTAAAGCTTTATAAAATATTTTAATTAAAATAAGTTTAGAGTTAATTTGAATAGTATAAAATAATTACATTTTAAAAGCAGTTAAACACACTTTTTTCTAGTTACTACAAAATGATAAAGACTCTGAAACATCTTCTGTTAGTTAATAGAAGATTCTCAAATCTGTACTTGAATTATTTCACATCATTCAAATAAATATCAGGAAAAGTTTTTTTTTTTTGGTACAGTTATGTTAATTATAGTTTAGTTTTTAAGTTATAATTTTAAATGAACTAGCCATTATCAAATATGCCCCTGTAATGGCAGAAAGTGAAGAGGAACTAAGAGCCTCTTAATGATGGTGAAAAAGAAGAGTGGAGAAGATGGCTTAAAACGCAACATTCAAAAAACAAAGATCATGGCATCAGTCCCATCACTTCATGGCAAATAGATGGGGAAAAAGTGGAAGCAGTGACAGATTTTATTTTCTTGGGCTGAAAAATCACTGTGCAAAGTGACCTCGGGCATGAAATTAAAACCCACTTCCTCCTTGGAAGGAAAGTTATGACAGACTTATACAGCGTATTAAAAAGCAAAGATATCACTTTGCCAACAAAGGTCCATATAGTCATAGCTATGGTTTTTCCAGTAGTTATGTATGGATGAGAGAGCTGGACTATGAAAGATGAACTCTGAAGAATTGATATTTTGGAACTGTGGTGCTGGAAAAGATTCTTGAGAATCCCTTGGACAGCCAGGAGATCAAACCACTCAATCCTAAAGGAAATAATCCCTGAATATTCTAAAGCTCCAATACTTTGGCCATCACATGTGAAGAACTGACTCATTGGAAAAGACCCTGATGCTGGGAAAAACTGAGGGCTTTCCAGCCTTTCTCTTGCTGGAAAGACATGAGTTTGAACAAACTCAAGGAGATAGTAAAGGACAGGGAAGTCTGGTGTGCTGCAGTTCATGGGGTCACAAAGAGTTGGATACAACTGAGTGACTGAACAACACAAAGGACTGAATCTGACGTTCAGTACTTTGGCTACCTGATTGGAAGAGCCAGCTCATTATAGGAGACCCTGATGCTGGGAAAGATTGAGGGCAGGAGGAGAAGGGGGTGACAGAGAATGAGATGGTTGGATAGCATCGCTGACTCAATGGACACTGAGTTTGAGAAACTCTGGGAGACAGTGAAGGACCGGAAAGCCAGGCATGCTGCAGTTCCTAGGGTTGCAAAGAGTTTGACATGACTTAATGACTGAACAACACAATAACAAGGTTGAAAAATTATGCTGTTATGTGATAACAATCCAAGAAAAACAGTCTTTTTATAGACCAAGATAGTATAACATTGAATGAAAATAAAAGGATCAAATAATGTAAGGTACAGTTTTCATTAGTGGCAAATTTTCTGTTAAATTTTTCTGTTAGAGAGGAAAGAAAATGTTTATTTTCTGGACACTTGGTGAAACATACTCATGGGCACTCTGAACATCCTTATGCCTACAGCTTATTTCTGAAATAATATGAAAAAATGACTTAAGCCACTTTCTTCTGTATTGCTACGTTGTTTTCCACTTAAAAAAGAAAAAGATTAAAGGCATAAAACTCTGGTATCTCCCAGTTTAACATTGCTGTGGATAGATGGAATGTGTCCTTACTGCTTTGTAACTTTTAAAAATATTACTTTCCTAGATAACATCTAATATTTTGGTTTTAATTCTCTATTTTAAATTGAACTTCTCTTGTTCTAATTCTTCTGTCTCTCCTTTTTTAAAGCTTCTCCATGGGTTGATAACAGTAGAACTCCAAACAAGATTGACCTTTATGATGTACGCAGGAGACCATGGTAAGAATGTTTGGGTGATAATGAAAAGATGAAAAAGACAAAATAGGTTTTATATTTTTTCTTTCTTTTTTTTTTTTTTTTTGGTGTAAAAATTGGAGGGACTCATTCTATTATTAGTGGTAATATTGTCTGATTATTATAGAGCTCTAGTGTTTTGTTTTTTTTTTCTTCTATACATTTGCATTTTGTATAAACTTCTACTTTTAAAAAAAGTTAAATGAAAATGATGAGTTCAGTGGGCACTGATAAGGATTATTGTTGAACTGATTCATCAAATGCATTTGAAGTGGACTTCCTTTAAGTTTTTAGTTAATGTCATCTCTAATCTCTTTTAGCTTTTAGGGATTTCTGTTGAAATACTCCCACTTCCTTGTAGTAGGGCTCTAATAAAGTGTCCAGATAGAGTAGAAGATGGTTTGCCTCTGGCAGTGAATTAATGAGAGCTAGCCCCAAGGAAAGAGCTACCTCTAGTTATAGACATATTGCTTAGGTTTCATTTTTCCAAAAAGAAAGTTTAATTGTTCCTTCTAAAGAAACTCATCCTAATATATAAGTAGAATACCAAAAAAGTCATAATTACCCTCATTGGGAAATAATTGTTAAATTTATATATTTAATTGATTTTTTAAATGTATGTAACGTGGGGCTATATATTTTTTAATGGCTATGAATGTTATTATACAGTATATTGCTTTGCAAGCTACTGTTTCATATCAATACCTTTGAGTACCTTTTCATAAGGAACACACTTAACATCATTTTAAAAGAATGACTAAATGGTAAATTATTTGAAAAATCTTCTATTAATGGATATATAGGTTATTGCTCACTTTTTGTTCAGTTCAATTCATTTCAGTCACTCAGTCGTGTCCGACTCTTTGCCACCCCATGAATCACAGCACGCCAGGCCTCCCTGTCCATCACCAACTCCTGGAGATCACTCAGACTCACGTCCATTGAGTCAGTGATGCCATCCAGCCATCTCATCCTCTGTTGTCCCCTTCCCCTCCTGCCTTCAATCCCTCCCAGCATCAGAGTCTTTTCCAATGAGTCAACTCTTCTCACGAGGTGGCCAAAGTACTGGAGTTTCAGCTTTAGCATCATTCCTTCCAAAGAAATCCCAGGGTTGATCTCCTTCAGAATGGACTGGTTGGATCTCCTTGCAGTCCNCGTCCATCGAGTCCATGATGCCATCCAGCCATCTCATCCTTGGTCGTCCCCTTCTCCTCCTGCCCCCAATCCCTCCCAGCATCAGAGTCTTTTCCAATGAGTCAGTTCTTCTCACGAGGTGGCCAAAGTACTGGAGTTTCAGCTTTAGCATCATTCCTTCCAAAGAAATCCCAGGGTTGATCTCCTTCAGAATGGACTGGTTGGATCTCCTTGCAGTCCAAGGGACTCTCAAGAGTCTTCTCCAACACCACAGTTCAAAAGCATCAATTCTTCGGTGCTCAGCCTTCTTCACAGTCCAACTCTCACATGCACACATGACCACAGGAAAAACCATAGCCTTGACTAGACGGACCTTAGTTGGCAAAGTAATGTCTCTGACCCACATTTATGAATACCAAGGAAGCCTCAGTTAGAGCCGTTTCAAGAAATGTGACAGCACTCTTGGGAGCCAAAATGTGGTGAGTTGCAAATCCTGGCAGGAACAATTACATCTTGACAATTCTATCAGGCCCATTCTTTGTTTTTTTAATGTGGTGAAGACACCCTTGTATCATTTTTCTCTGTGTAATATTGACATTGTGTGTGCTCAGTCACTAGTCATGTCTGACTTTTTGTGACCCTATGGACTGTTGCCCACCAGGTTCCTCTGTCCATGGGGATTCTCCAGGCAAGTATACTGGGATAGGTTGCCATGCTCTCCTTCAGGGGATCTTCCTGTCCCACGAATCAAACCCGTGTCTCTTATGTCTCCTGCTTTGGCAGGTAGGTTCTTTACCTTTAGTGCCACCTGGGAAGCCCAATGTAGACATATTTCTATTCAAATTAACATTTGCCATTACTCAATAAAGTTAGTGGAAATAGATGTTCACGTACCTATGGCATAGGAAGAACAGAAGAGATTATCAGAGAAGGAGGCAGGTGTGGTGGTAGATGAAGCATTTTAAAATTTCAAGATTTGAGTTCTGGAAACTCATTTTAATTAAAGTTTCTGTTGTTTCTCCTTCCTTAGAGGGCCAAGCTAGTTTTCTTCTTTGCATGTTTCAAGTCAACCCCAAGAGTATTTCTGATTATCTACTGTGTGCCTGACAAGGGTACAAATCTATTTTCCTGAAAAATTCTTTCAGTTGATGGAAATATTTTATTGGATTGTTTTAGATTTCTTACTAACACCTCAGATCTTGGTAAAATGCACTGAGTATAACTGAAATAGGGATGAAGATCCTGCGTTTCTAACATACTCCTAGATGACAATGATGTTGCTGTTCCTCAGACCATTCTTGGAGTCATAGTCTTAGAGGGTCTTGGATTAGAGAGCAAAGGCTTGGTATGTATGAAAAAGATACCAGGTGTTTGATCAGATATAACTGGGTTCATTTGGCCACCCTGGAGGTAATTAATGATGTCTGAGCTTTGATACATTACTCCAGAAACAGGGATCAAATAGCTATCCTGCAAGGTCTTTTCAAATAGTCATGATAAAGTATCTGGAATGATGTCTGGAATGTAGTAAATGCTCATTCAAAGTTGATTTTTATTATATTAAATAAGTGCTCACAATCTCAGTTAAGCCCCAGACCTAAGTTCACCAGTGTTCTACAATAGAGCTGAAAGACTGCTGAGCTGGGAGAAGAGTGTATGGCTTAGATCTAGCTCTGAAACTGACTGGCCAATACCCTAGGTGTGCCATTTGTTTTCACTTGATTTGGGCTCTACTCTGGTGGCTCAGACAGTAAAGAATCTGCCTATGATGCAGGAGACCCAAGTTCAATCCTGCATCTCTAGGGGATCTTCCCAGCCCACTGGAGAAGGGAATGGCTACCCACTTCAGTATTCTTGCCTGGAGAATTTCATGGACAGAGGAGCCTGGCAGGCTACAGTCCATGGGGTTGCAAAGAATTGGACAAGACTGAGTGACTAACACTTTCACTTTATTTTCACTTTTATAAAAATAAGAAAATTGTCTAGGCCATCACTGGTCAGTATGATTAGCCCTTATCCACATGTTGCTACAGAGCATTTGAAATCTGACTGATCCACATAAAGATGTACTGGAAATGTAAAACATTCACTGGATTTTGAAGCCTTAGTATATATAAAAAAGGGAATGTAAAATGTCTCATTAATGTTTTTATATACATTGAATGTTGAAATAATAATCTGGATGCATTACATTTACCTGTTTCTTTTTACTTTTCTTTATTGGCTACTAGAAATTTTAAAATTACATTTGTGGCACATATTACATTTCTATTATATAACACTAGATGTAATTTGGAGTCACTTCTATTTCAGTATTCTATTTAAATTGGATCAGATTCTTTTTGTACTTATTTTTACTAGAATATAACAACATATCAAAGGAGTTTGGATAACTTACTTTACAGTTAAATAATAAGAACCTCCCGTGAAGATGGAGAAGGTACATAGGAAGGATAGTTATTAAACCAGAAGACCTAGCCTGGGGAAAGATATGTCATTATAGATCAAATTTTGCTCAGGATTCTGTTGATGCATTTCAACCACTATTACTTCTTAGGCGTTCTAGATACCATCAATTGCAAAAGAAAGAAGAAATATTTTCTTCAGGGATGCTGCATGGTAACAATAACCATGAGATAGAAGAATAACCAACAGCTAGGAAAGGTATCAGACCATTGGCATATTGAGTTGTACCACAATGACTTTGAACCTCTGGGAAAACTGGCATTTATTTAAATAAGTATAGCTTAATGTATATCTATTAGTAATAAAAAATCCAGATTAAACATTAATTGTGATGGAGAGATTTACTTTAATGCCTAAATTTGCCGTATTGAGAAGTTATAAAAATATTTCATGCAGAGACTCTCTTGGCTAAAAGCAATTATATTATCCTTGTAGCACACTTATTAATGTGAGGCAAGGCTAAATTACAAACACAGTATGGGAAAAGTGAACTAACAAAAAGGGAAGACAGGTTGGAATCTAATTTTTCAACGTTCATATACATCAATAGTCACGAAAAATGAATTTTATCACCCAATTAAAATATTATAGAGATTAGCTCAGTTAGGAGTCAAAATATGAGTATATAAGTTAATTCAGGGTTTGAACAAAGAAGCTCTTAAAATTTTGTATATATTATGACTTTGTTGTTGATAGAGAAAGGGTTAAAGGAATTCTAATTATTTAGTCGAGAATAAATTCATATGATACTACTTCAAATGGGTGTATATTATGAAAAAGAATTTGCAGAGGATTTCCAGTATTACTGGGCTCAAATACAGAAATTTGGGTCAAATGCGGAGTTCTTTCCAGCTCTTATATTTTAAAACATCAAGGGTCTTTTTGCTCTGTCTTTGCTTTCATTGCCTCTCTGGTTGGAACTATGGAAAAGAAAAATTTTCACTTTCTGATTTGGTGGGTATTTTAACTCATCATGATCCTAGTGCCCACTTACAGTTCACTTCATTCTGCCTGTATTTTGCCAGGTCATTATTTTATTAATATCGTCACAGAAACTCAATGACTAATAAAGAATATGTGCATCTAAAAAAAGCTTTTTCCTTTTGATGGAGGTGAAAGTTGAGATTAAAAGGATGATGATAGAAGAAAAAATGATAATTTTAGTTTTCCATGCTTATCTATGCTTGAACTGCCCTCCATAAGCCACAGAGTTGGGTTATCTTCCCTTGACAAGGGAAGAGATTCTTTGAATTCAAAGAGAGTTTTAGGTTTTATTAAGATATTTTGTAAATTTTATGAAAAAAAAAGAGAAAGGGTAACAGGGTGAAAACTTGTTAAAAGGGCATCTATATAAGGAAGTTGGTCCAATGTTATTCCTTTTCTTTACAGTGAGAAGAGAGAACAGGACAATCAGGTTTAAAGAATATAATGAATAGGCAAACATTAATCAAAATAGATCTACTTCTTGGTACACATAGGTGAAATGACTGGAAGAACACCAATCAAAATCAGATAACATTGCCTTTTCAGAGGAAGAGAGCCATGGGGCTGAGTGGCTATAAAGGGGACTTTTGCTTGGTCTGTAATGTTTTATTTCATTTAAAAAGTGAGTGGAAGCATCTAAGAAAAATGTTAACTGTTGTTAATTAGAGAAGTAGTATACGGGTGTTGTTTTACTGACTCTAGTTTCTTCATATGAAATTGTCAGTGTTCCATGACTTTCAACACACAAAAAAGTAAATTTCATGTATTTAAGCTAATATTTTTCTTAATGCTTCAAAATGAAAAATAGAAGCAAACTTTAAAAAAAAATCTTTATTTTTCAGCCAAAACAATACAGTGTACTTAATAAAAGATGCCAGTAAACTTGAAAGCCCTTTGTGCTCTTAAGAGAAAATACAGAAAAGAGGCAAGTGTTGCATTTTTGGCAATAATGACTTTATCTGATGAGCATGTTAAATCCCAGATCAATTGGGTTGCCTTTCCATCTTTAATGTATATTTCTTTTATTTGTTTTAGTAAAAAACAAAAACAAAAAACCAACAACTGCCTTTAAGTGTAAAACTAAGAAGTATATGATTGAGTGACAGCTATGCCTAGAAACACTGCCTTCTCACATGGTGCGCTGTGTGATTTTTATTTTTTTTTTTATTTTTATTTTTTTTAAATTTATTTATTTATTTATTTTTAAATTTAACTTTACAATACTCTATTGGGTTTGCCATACATCGACATGGGCGCACACAAGCTCCTGAACGTAGTGTACTTGGAGAATTGATGATGGTGGTGGTGGTTTAGTCACTAAGCAGCGTCCAACTCTTGTGACCCCAGAGACTGTAGCCCATCAGGTTCCTCTGTCCATGGGATTTCCCAGGCAACAATACTGGAGTGGTTTGCCATTTCCTACTCCGGGGAAGAGAGAAAGACTCGGGGATCGAACCCACGTCTTCTGCTTGCAGGCAGATTCATTACTGCTGAGCCACCAAAAGGCTCGAGAGCTGTGGCACATGGACTTAGTTGCTCTACTCTCCCATTTGTCAGGGATCAAAACCATGTCTCCTGGCGTTGGCGGGCAGACTCTTTCACCACTGAGCCACCAGTGAAGCCCCGCTCAGAGAACTAAGGGTACGTGAATCCAAACTAAGCTATCTGCCATGATTACTCTCTCTCCAGCTACTATAAATAAGTGAGGAAACTGACCGACAAAGAAAGGCAGTGTTTTTTTATGCCACTGTACATACAGTACAATTAGAGGAAATCACCACTCTTGCCTTCATATTTGCCTGTTGCTGAACACACTGAAGATGACTACACTCAGAAACATGAGGTGATGCTCGAAGGTGGAATCCTACCCCTAGTCTTTGCGTGGTGAAAGGAGTGAAGCACACAAGAAAAAGAAAATCACACATATTGAATAGAAAGCCTCCGGGGATATATCACTTACTTATTATAAGGTAATCCAAAGGAAAAAAATAGACATTATTTTAAGTAACCAAGCCAGATTCCTTAAAAAATATCCCCTAGTTTGACCTGATGAAGGGTTCTTTTTCTAAAATCTTTGAATTTAGTACAAAAAGTCAAGAGGTAGGCAGAAGCTCTGACAGGCGAGTGGAATGTTAGCTAAATAGTTGGAAGGCTACGGTGTGGACTTGGGACCTAGCAAAAGTATAATTAGTCTTAATTTCAATTTCAGCCATTTTGAGGGCTACAACATCTAGTCCCTTTAAAAATGCCTGTCTGCAGGATATTGCAGCTGGGGGCCGTGTGTTTTCCCACTACCCACCAACAACGAAATGCCTGTGAGCTCCGCATCTTGCCCCTTACTTGGAAGAGCAGATGGCAAGTAACTGGAGGTCAGCAGAGGGATGGAGCACAGAGCCCGCTGCCCTGTGACTCATTGGGAGGGAGTGCGCATCTAACTGTTCTATCCTGATCAAGTTGCTGAATAACTAGAAGTCCAAGATCCAATGTTTGGACCTCGTTTCACTAACGAGGGTGTATTAGGTTTCTGTTGAGGAAAGTATATTTTCAGAATGAAAATGGCAACAATTGTATATCAAAAATATCCCATGATAATAATACCAACAATAACAAAATTAATTGAGCATTTACTGTTTGACAGACTCTGAGCTGAATGCTAGATAGCTTATCTTCCAGAATTCTCTTGACCCTGTAACAAACACAGGTGCTGCCATCATCATTATTATTCCCACTTTATACCTGAGGAAAATTGAGGCATAGGGAGATTAAACTGTGTGTCCAAGGGAATCCCAGCTAATAAGTGGCAAAACAGTGATTTAGAACTTAACTGAGTGTCTCAAAAGTCCATGAGCATGAGCTTTCTAGCGTTAAAAATTAAATTGTTATCTCTCAACCTCATTGTTACCATTTAACCTTTTCCACAAGGTTGGCCTAACCACCAATCACTACATCTTGGAGAAAAAAAAAATGTCATGCTGACTTTACCTACATCCCCTTCCATCTGTTTCTTTGTAAAGATGATTGACGACTGAGCGTGGAGTTGAAAAATGCTGACAGCATCTGCAGTCTCGGGAGCTCACAGAAAGTAACTAACTGAAAACTCATTAACTGACACAGTGACTATTTTCTGTCCCAAAGAGAATCTCAGCACCTGGGACGAGGCTCTTGGGCCTTACTCAGAGATACCAGCACAGTAATGTAGGGCCATTAGAGGAACAGGCTTAAGTACCTATCTCACATGAAATGTTATTCCAGAACCATACTCTTTTATTATAGTTAAAGCAGCAAAGGGTTAATTTAAAGTAATATCTCTTAAAAAGACCTTGTGTCCTTTGCCAATATATGACTGTTTATACTCTCAGTTCATTTCTCCACTCCTAGAGATATTTTATTGGCTTGCTAAACTAAATTTTCTCTAAATTACTAGAGAAGAAAAATACCCCATATTGCGTATTTCACCAAAACTGGCTCTGGTATTATATTGGCCAAAATGAAATCCACTAATCCAGGGCACCAAAGTTGATAATATGAAAGTAGGGTGCTTGATGAGATTTTCTAAAATCCTCTGGAGTCCCTGTTGGTCATTATTGAACCTGTCAATCTTATGTAGTCAGTAGGATTCCCTCTACCCTCTATGGGATAATTACATTGAGTTATATTGTTTGAGCTACTATCATATAACCACTGAGAGGAAAGAGAATATGATTGACCAGCTTGCTTTATATTGCATTTAGAGTATTGCCAAGTGTTAAAAGATGCTTAAGTGCTGGTCACAATGACATATGGTAAATTAACCCCTGCATCATGGGACAGTCAACTGGCCCTAGCTAGGTTACACAGCTTCCTGGCCACCCTGTTCCCTGGCAAGTATTGGAAGTTTAGGGAGTGGTATCCAACTCTAAGGGCTTCCCAGGTAGCTCAGCTGGTAAAGAATCCACCTGAAATGCAGAAGACATGAGTTTGATCCCTGGCTCAGGAAGATCTCTGAGAAAGAAATGGCAACCCACTCCAGTATTCTTGCATGGAGAATTGCATGGACAAGAGGAGGCTGGCAGCTACAGTCCATGTGGTCACAAAGACCTGAACCAATATCCCGACTCTGCCACTTTCTTGCCCTGTGACCCTGTGCATAACTGAATTTTCCTGAATCTCTCTTTTCTAGTCTGCGTAATGAAAATAGCGCTTCTTTCTCTTTCTTCCTCTCTAGACTGTTATGTAGACTGAAATAAGAAAAACTGTAGGAAAATACTTTGAAGAATAGGTAAATATGATCATAATACATTGACACTACTGAGGATTTTGAGTGGTGTGTGTGCATGACCCAGAGAGAGAGAAACAGGGACACACACACACACACACAGTGTGTCCAAAGAGCACACTGTGAGAATGCAAGTAGAAGTAGGCTTGTTTGGAGGACTTAGACTTATTATTTTGTTAAAATATTAATGCTTTCTTCTCACTTTAGAGAGTAGTGATTGTGATTGGTCAATAACTACTGTTAAGTGTTTAGCATCTACTTTGAATACCTCCTGGAAACACCACCAGTAATTTATCCTTAGTCTACCACATACTTCCTGAACAAAAAGGAACTCACTCAGCTTTGAATGTTTATCTAAGGCATGGAAAACTTGGTTAACTCCCTAGTATCATCAAGTTTATTCAAATGTTTAATCTAAATTCTACCTGCTTTCATTTAAGGCCATAGCGCCTGGCTCTTCCTCATCAGTTAATCTACATAATAGTGCTCTCTAGTTCATTCTATCCTTTCATATTTCTGAGAACGGTTATCACCCCCCAAATATTTTCATTTTATTTATGAACTGGCTCTATTTTTCTTGACTCAAAGGCCAGCATTGAGAAGTATTGTCATTTTTAGTTGGTCTCTTGTGAAATCTGAAACACATTTTATCCACTCATTTAAGTTCAGGATCATGGGCCCCTGCTAGTCCTTGATATATGAATGAAGGAAAGGGGTCCTGTTCTAAACTGCCTTACCATTCTCCTATCACTGCATATACCTGCCGGGCTCCCCTAAGGCAACACAAATGAGCAAGTAGGAAAAGGCACCTTCAAGGGATAAAGTGGCTCTTACCACAAAGACTTCACAGCAGATGCAAAGGCCACTGTTCTTGGTAAAGGCATGAGCTATATCCAAGAGAGCAGGTCTTGTCATGGGTCCCCCTGTTAAGACGATGCACTGGGGCCTGAAATGAAGAAGAGAAGATGTGAGAACTGATCATGATAAGAAACCTGTGAGTCCAGAACCACCCCCAGTGGAACGGACTGGTACAGAAGTCTTGGCAAAATGGGGCAACCACTCTCCTAACCATCTCTTGAGTTTCTCACTAGAAGTCCTTTTTTTATTCTTCTTTTTTAAAAAGAAGTATTTATTTATTTGGCTGCATCTGGTCTTAGTTGCAGCTCATGATATTTTTGTTTCATCATGTGGGATCTTTCACTGTGGTGCACGGGTTCAGCTCATGGGCTTAGTTGCTCCCCCAACATGTGGGATCTTAGTTCCCTGACCAGGGATCAAACCCACATCCCCTGCATTGCAAAGTGGATTTTAACCACTGGACCACTAGGGAAGTCCCTCACTAGAAGACTTGAATCATCGTGATTTCCTGCCAATCTTGCCAAATTTGCGAAGGCAATGGCACCCCACTCCAGTACTCTTGCCTGGAAAATCTCATGGACAGAGGAGCCTGGTGGGCTGCAGTCCATGGGGTCGCTAAGAGTCGGACACACACGACTGAGTGACTTCACTTTCACTTTTCATTTTCATACATTGGAGAAGGAAATGGCAACCCACTCCAGTATTCTCTCCTGGAGAATCCCAGGGATGGGGGAGCCTGGTGGGCTGCCGTCTATGGGGCAGCACAGGGTCGGACACGACTGACGCGACTTAGCAGCAGCAGTTGCCAGATTTGTATTCTTAGTTTAGTTAGTGATAGTTAGCATGTAAAGTAAGGAAAAGGTCCTTACTGTCCCCCTGTCTTTTTCCTCTGAACATGACCCAATCCCAAATCCTCAGTACAACCTGTCCTTCTCCAACCAGTATATTCATATTATTTTCCTTCACCCTCCTTGCAAAGCATGTGTTTTGAACTTCCACTGAAAATAAGATATAACCAAAGAGGAGCTTAAAGTGTAACTTCTCCTAAGGGAATTCAGTAAGCCACAAAGCCTTAAGCTATATGGCGACAGAAACAAGTGTGTGGGGATTTGGGGACATCTCTCTGAAATCAGATCACTGAGATCTCCTCTCTATCTGTACATGGAAGGTGACAGCCAGCACTAAGAACTGAGAGTTGGGGGTGGGCATAGCTAAAAGTGGAAGAGAAGCGCTCACTCACAGGAGGTGCTGTTGTGAAAATGTGGCAGTTTTGTAAGATTACCTATCTAAGAATATACCCCTAAAGCGTATCACTAATGCATTTGTCTCCCATAGAGGGAAGCTACTTCCAATGGGAAATGACACCAGGATGCTTGAGAAGCTAGTTTTACCTGAAGTTTTTTACATGGTCTTCCACTGTAGTTAGTTCTAGAGCATTGTCTAAAGCACTCACGTAGGAAAGAGCCTGCGTGGAGGAGCCCCAGTTCACATCTGTGGACAAAGGAGAATTTGACATAAAAGCACTGAACTTCGCTCTGTATACTGTGAATATTTTTATAAGCCATTCCCTTCTTTGATTTTCCTTGGCCATGTCAGCAGTGACAAGTGCCCAAATTAAAGAAACATAATGTAATATTTCCTAGAAAATGTGTTCTTCTATGAATCTCTGTGAGTTCTTAGAACTGAGACCTCTTTTTCCAGTTGAGGATCAGACTCTAGTGTTGCAGCCTGAGAAAACTTACTCAGTGGAAGAGGCTGTGTTACAACCACTCTGCAGGCAGGTAGACTTGGGAAAATGGTCAGCCCCTAAATAAATCCAAGAGTTCTTCACAAATTCTTAAGTTGAAAAGAAAAGAGGCATTTCTGCATACATAGAGAGTATGCAGCAGTCTTTATATTTCGAATAATGAAACTGAATAACTTGGGAATTCTTACTTCTGGGTGTCCATGAAGAGGGTCAATCTTTAGCAAGCATCAGTCTTTAGTTTGATGTGTTAAGGATCCAATCTCCATAATAAGGGAGGAAAACACTACCTTGCCCTGACTTAAAAAATTAAATGTTAGATGAATCCTCTACATTTTATAAGAAGTCATTGATGGGAATGCATGGATTCACCCTAGATGGGAGACAAAGCCATCTCCCCAGTCTTGCTCAGAACAATAAGGAAAATGATGAGAGATAATTATCTGGAGATAAAGCAGATTAATATTGATTAAGTATTTACTATGCATCAGAAATTTAGCATAACTTACGTTATTTCATTCTTATAAGAACCCTATAAATCAACTGGATATTTATATGCAAAAAAATCAATCTTGAGCCATTCCTCACACACCATATACAAAAATTATCTCAAAATGACAAGATATAAATTAAAAATCTAAAGCATTAAAACTTTTAGAAATAGTTTATAATTTTGAATTAGGGAAAGAGATTAGAAGCAAAAAACAAACAAACCATAAAACATGAAAAATCACACTTTAGAGGAATTAAGAATATCCGCTCTTCAAAACAAACTGTAAGGGA
The DNA here is from genome assembly GCA_006410875.1 of Neotragus pygmaeus. Lineage (NCBI taxonomy): Eukaryota > Metazoa > Chordata > Mammalia > Artiodactyla > Bovidae > Neotragus > Neotragus pygmaeus. The sequence goes on along the minus strand of SJYV01052230.1, from coordinate 238,416 downwards.
ATTAAAAAACAAGTTACAGACCTATAGAAAACATTTACAAAAGATGTACTGTGAAAGGGTTTGTATCCTGAATATACAGAGGTCTTACAAATGAATAATAAGAAAACAACTCAAAAAATAAGCAAAAAATTTAAACAAACACTTGACAAAAGAAGATAGATGGATGACAAATAATATGTTCAACATTATTAGTCACTGGGAAAAAATGCAAACCTAACCACAATGAGACAGTATATTACATCTTTAGTACACTACATAATTAGAATGTGTGTGTTTTTTTTTAAAGAAGTCAACTGACAATAATATGTGCTGCCTAGGATGTGGAACAACTGAGACATAAATTTATTGCTGTTAGAAATGGAAAATGATTCTGCTACTTTAGAAAATAGTTTGGCTGTTAATTATAAAGTTATGTGTACTTTGTAATCATAAATTCCACTCCTAGAGAAATGAAAATTTAGGTCCACATAAAGCCCTGTATGTGAATATTTACAGCAGCTTTAGATATAATCTCTAGATATAAATACAATTAGATATACCAGGTTAGATGTAATTCTTCAGTTAGTGAATATATTTTTAAAAATCTTGAGATATGGAATATCTCAATTCCATATGATGGAATACTATTCAACAACAAAAAGGAACAAACTACTCATACATGTAACAACATGGATGAATCTAAAAACTTCATGTTAAGTGAAAGAAAGTGTATATAAAGGCTACATCCTCTATGGTTCTACATAACACTCTGGGAAAGGCAAAGATATAGGAACAGAAATCAGAAAAGCTATAGCGAGGGCCTAAGTTGGGAGGAAGAAATTGACTGCACAGAATCTTTTAGCCATAATGGAAATGTCCTCTCTTAAAAAAAAAAAAAAAGATTTATCTATTTTATTTTTTGGCTGCAGTGAGTCTTCATTACCACACACTTCAATGTGGCTTTCTCTAGTTGTGGCAAGAGGGGGCTACTTTCTGTTGCAGTGCACGGGCTTCTGATTGTGGTGGCTTCTTTTTGGATCTGCTGGCTCTACGCACTCAGGCTTCACTAGCTGCAGCACGCGGGTTCAGTAGCTGTGGCTCCTGGGCTCTAGAGCCTAGGTTCAGTGGTTGTGGCACATGAGCTTAGCTGCTCCACGGCATGTGAAATTTTCCTGGACCAGTGATCAAACCGCTGTCCCTTGCATTGCAAGGCACGTTTTTAACCACTGGACCACCAATTCAGTTCAGTTCAGTCACTAAGTTGTGTCTGACTCTTTGTGACCCCATGAACCGCAGCACTCCAGGCCTCCCTGTCCATCACCAACTCCTGGAGTTCACCCAAACTCAAGTCCAATGAGCCAGTGATGCCATCCAACCATCTCATCCTCTGTCATCCCCTTCTCCTCCTGCCTTCAATCTTTCCCAGCATCAGGATCTTTTCAAATGAGTCAGCTCTTCACATCAAGTGGCCAAAGTATTGGAGTTTTAGCTTCAACATCAGTCCTTCTAATGAACACCCAGGACTGATCTCCTTTAGAATGGACTGGTTGGATCTCCTTGCAGTCCAAGGGACTCTCAAGAGTCTTCTCCAACACCACAGTTCAAAAGGATCAATTCTTCAGTGCTCAGCTTTCTTTATAG
>SJYV01052230.1:160893-236743 GCA_006410875.1 Neotragus pygmaeus | reverse complement strand
TTTATCTGTTCATCCACTGATGGACACATAGGCTAACTCCATATATTGTTTTAAATAATGCAACAATGAACCTGGGAGGGAGGTGGGAGGGGGGTTCAGGATGGGGAACACGTGTACACCTGTGACGGATTCATGTTGATGTAAGGCAAAGCCAATACAATATTGTAAAGTAAAAAAAATAAATAAATAAATAAAATCTGGAAAAAAAAAAAAAAGGAGAGAGAAAGAGAGAGGGGCAGAGAGAAACATCAAGGGCACAGGGCCTGGGAACTGGTTTGGGAACTTGTGGCCCGCCACGGAGAATGGGAGAGAGTTGAAGCGGAACTCACGCTGTTTAGTCTGGGCTCTGCTTCCAGAAGCGCAAGATGTTGCTTCTGGCCCACGGGGATGCGACAGGCAGTTCTTCAATGCTTCAATGCAATTTGCCAACACGGACCGTCTGATGAACTACATCAACAGCCTCACACTCAAGATTGGTATCTTCTTGGAGTACGCCACGGTGAGTGACTACTTCCAAGCCATACATTCTAAACATATGTCACGGCATGTCCGAAACCACCGCGACTTCCTGCNCAAGAGGCAGATTAGGTGGTCTGGTATTCCCATCTCTTTCAGAATTTTCCACAGTTTATTGTGAGCCACAATACAGTGGCTCAAGAAAGAGGAGGTTAAGATAATGGGCTTTTTCCTGTGGAGAAGGCAGAGCAGCCATCAAATATCATCCGCTATTTCATGCTAGCTCTTCTTTTACCCTAAGAGGATCATGCTTGACCTTTCAGAAATAATAATCTATGGCAAAAGAGGGAGAAATTTTTCTGCAATGGCTTTTTAAAACTGATACACTAATATATCATGCATTTTGCAATGAAAATACACAGTGAGAAAATACATATTTCCATACATGTATGGGGGGTTACTGTGTTCTATTAGTTCCCTGAATTGAAAGAAGCTGGGAGACAGTACGATCAGGGTAAAGAAGCTGTGACTTGAAGGGCACATTTGGTCTGTGGGTAAAGAATCCTCCTGCCAGTGGAGAAGACATGGGAGATGCAGGTTTGATCCCTGGGTCGAGAAGGAAATGGCAACCCACTCCAGTATCCTTGCCTGGGAAATCTCAAGGACAGAGAAGACTTGCGGGCTATGGTTCATGGGATTGCAAAGAGTTGGACACGACTGAGTCTCCACACTCACACACAATGTATATTTTTAAATTTGGAGTTGCCAAAATACAAGAGCTTTCTTTCTTCAGAAGCAATTTCCAAAATGGCCACAAGATGGAAATCACACTACAAGAACATCACTGGAAATGCCTTTATTTTTCTCTGTCTGTGTGTGGGTGTTTGTGTGTCAGAGAGAGAAAGAGAGGGAAGGAGAAAGGAGGGGAAGGAGAAAGAGAGGGAAGGAGAAAGAGAGAGTCATCTTTGGGGTTTGGTGTTCATGTTATCTCTGTGCTTTTCTAGGCTTCCCCTTTTCCCTCTTCCTCTTTCCTCATTCCTTTCCATTCTTACCCCTGCCAACCTCTATTACTTCACTGTGGTTTTAAAAAAGGAACACAGCATGGCGTGGAAGCACACATTTCTATGATCTGTCTTCTTCACTGACTAGAACCTCCGTTTCTCTGCTTAAAACAAGGCAACAAAACAGAAACAAAACTTCTTCTGTCATCTTCTGGAGCCTAGTGGCCTTGAGTGGATGAAGGCGCCCCTTCCATCCATATTTTAGCAGGAGGTTTTTCCAAAGGAGGGTTGAGTTCCTGGCAGACCCTAAAAAGTGAAGATGTGTTTATATTCTTAACAAAAGTCCTTGTAGCGAAGAATTTTCTACTCTCTTCTGATGGAAAGGCGGAAAAATTCTAATGGCCAGTGGAAGCAAAGAGGTGAGAGGTGACAAAGATAGGGGGAGGCTCTTTGGTGTGAAATTTCTCACCACTTTAAGCAACAGTCTGAGGCGTGCAGGGGTGTCACCAGCTTCAGTGGGAATCTGCACTGTCTGCACTCAGCAGGTAATTATGGGAACTACTCATCCTTCTCTTCTGCACCATGGGCAGAAAACAAATTGGCAGTAAGAAAGTTTCAAATATACACATTCATTCCACTTCTGTGGTCACTTTCACCCTGGAAATAAATAGTGGTGTTTTTCTACTGCTGCAATAAATGTGGTTTCTCTTGCAGTGAATAATTTATTGCCGCAGGAGAAAATTGACTTTACGGTTGGTCAAAAAGGCCATTGCTCAAATGATTCTTTTTCTATTTCAGAAGTCACCCCCCAACTCACCAAAAGAAAGTGAATTACACTGCCCACTAGGATACAAGGAAGCATATAAACACAGATTCAGTGGTTTTCACTGACTTATTTCATCTTGTTGAGACAAACAAAAGTTGTTTGCTTAGGTTTATTTTAGTTTTGAAAAGTCAACTTACCTGGAGATTTGGCGTAAGAGGCGTGAAAGCAGGAGAAATTAATAAGTGCATATGAGGCCAGGAAAAAGTTGGAGATGATGGGAGCAATGGTGTTCAGTTCCGCTGTGAAGGAAGCAGAATTGAGTATGTACATATGAGTGATGAGACCAGGGGCTGAACAGCTGTTACAGTCTGGAAGTTTGACTTTATTTGGAAATTGAAACCATAGCTAGCATCTGTCAAAGTTTAAAAAGGTTGTGATTTTTCTTTGAGTCTGCGCTCATTTGAAATGTATTTTCAGCCAAAGTTTCTGTAAAGTAAGAAACAAGAAAATTCACCAATAAAATAGACAATTAAGATCTCTACCCACAGAAAACTCAAGTGGAAGTGGATAGAAAGTTTGGAAACCAGGCAGATGACAAAATTCCCTGTAGCTATCGCAGAGGTACCAAATCCAGGGCTCTTTATCTGCTTTGTATACCATCAAAGGTTTCCTAAGTGCTTCAGTGTTAAAGAATCCACCTGCCAATGCAGGAGATGTGGGTTTGATCCCTGGGTCAGGAAGATCCATTGGAGAAGAAAATGGCAACCCACATTGGTATTCTTGCCTGGGAAATCCCATGGACAGAGGAGTTTGGCGGGCTACAGTCCATGGGGTTGAAAAGAGTTGGACATGACTTAGTGACTGAGCATGCACAGAGTCAAAATGTTCTACAGGGTGACAGGTTAGTTAAATACCTGTACATCCAAACCATCGAACAGGATATATCTTTGCATATTACCCAGCTTGCTCTCTCTGACTTTCAGAATTTTTGTTAGTCATTCCTACTTTTCTACATCTCTAGAGAGTTTTACCTCTGAAGGTTTGCCGAAAAAAAAGTTTTACCTCAGTAGGTAAATATTCAGTATGGTTAAATCCTAGCTGGGATATTTACTGTATGATATAAAAAATAATTTAGAGATGTTCTCATTTATCTGAAGATCAGACAGCTACCACCTTCAGTGAAGAAGATGCAGGTGGAAGCTGAGTGTGACTGTAGGACATGGATGTCAGCAAGAAAGTAGGCAAAAATAGCTGCCACAAAGCTGGCACCATGAAGCTAACTACTGGGTTCTGAAAGAGTGACATTTAAGACTATTATTTAATGTATGCAATTTTTAAAATCTGGGGCTATTTGATCACTTAACTGAAGTCTAGGACAATAATTGAAATCCTAAAGATTAAATTATAATTGAAACATATATACACATAATTACCTTTTAATTTAATTTTTTAAAAAATCTAATAAACATAGATTAAAAAAAATAAACCAAAAAGTGATTATGTGTAGACTTGGAGAGTCATATGTTCCCCTCTTCAACCTTGTGGAAATTTTATGAGGATGCATGAATTATAGTCACTTTCTGAATTTATGGGATGAGGAGAAGCCCTCGTTGTCTGGCACTGCTGCTGAATCTGACTCTGCCTGTGTATGCATAGCTTCTATCATCCTTGCCTTCTGCTCACCTGCAATAGTGGTACCGTAAGGAGGAGTGAGGAATGTGCATGCTAACTTTGAGGTGTGTGCCTCTTTGAGATTATGTATCTGTTTCTATATTGCTTAGGGAGAAAGAGCCGAGGTAAGTGGTTCTCAAATATTAGTGGTCTATGAATTTCAGGAACTTGTAAAAATTTAGATTCTTTATCACCAGAGATTCTAGCTGTGGGATTGGGGTGACCAATCCACAATTTTCCAGATCCACGGGTGACCACATTTTGTGGTCAGCAGGCCATATTTTGAGAATAGACATCTCAGCTCTCCTGCTGGTGGCCAGGAGATGTAAGGACAGGTGGCAGCTGGAGGCAATGTGGGATTAGACAGTATCCGGCAGGTCAGAGGAAGGAGTCAGTTGCATTTGGTTGGATGGTTCCAACATTCAGATTCAAAGAAGAGATTAAAGTCCGAAGCCCACCTCAAATCCTCCAAGGCCCTCCACACACAAGGATTTCTCATTTCCTTCTTAGATTGCAATATTCCCAAATGCAGTATTAGACATAAAACAGATAATTTCTCAAGGTCACAGGAAAACCCTATGAGTAATCGGAAGAATTTGTTGGCTTTCAGTAAGAACAAGAAAACTACAAACCAATAAGAATGAACGCCATGGCTATAACAAAAGTGAGAAAGTATCCTCTCAGGGGCTCATTGTTCTTCCCATATCCCTTTGCAAAGAACTGCAGAGCTTTGTAGATGTTGTCCTTGCACAGAGCCTAAAGGAAAAGAGGAGAAATTCGTCACTTATATCTATGCAGAGTCATTTTCCCTGGGCTATTCAAACAAGAAGATTTGCGGAAAAGACGAAGTGATACACAATATGAAGCACAAGTTAACACTGCAGTTTATCATTCTTTATATTATTTGAATCGATCTCGACTATGTGGCAGACGTAGCATCGGAGCCAGATGCAAACATTAAACTGTTTCACAAAATGATGGAAAATGATCACCAGTGAGAGCAGATATCTCAGGGGGAGGGAGAAGCACGTGCTCTTATGCGTATGTCACCTGGAACACTTTGGGTGCGCTGACGAGGGAGGCCAGGGCCGAGGAGAGTGTTGCAGAAAAGATCCCAGCAGTGATGAGAGGGCCAAATCCTGACACCATGCTCATGACCTTGAGGAGAGAGGTTCAAGTAAGGAGACTCATCCAACAGAGTTAAAACAAAAATCTGAGCCAAATTTTAATGCAAATGCTTCCCTTTCCACTTTCTGGGGTTTCAAATCTCTTTTGTAAGCTAATTGCTTCTAATCAGATGTTTTCCCCCCTGCTTCATTCTGAGTTCTTAATAGTTGTTTTTTTCAAAATGGAAATGTCTTTGTTGTTGCTGTTTTTGGATAAAAGGAACAAATGCTCACCACAATATGTCCAGAAGATACTGGAAAGAATAAACAAGGAAAGGATTTCAAGGATTTTTATATTTTTCCCCTCTGTCCTTTCTGGGCATCTGTTTCTTGGTCAACGGGAAATTCTATCCAGCAGAAAGTGGTATTTTAATAAAGTCTGGGGTGGGACTCAGCTGTTTACCAATCTTTTTAAAAGGCATTAGCCTTTCTTGTTCTTCCTGCACATAGAAGCTTTTCAAATCTTTGCTTTTCCTGCACTCATTAAACATAATTTTAGGTCTGAGACATGATGAGATTCTATCCATTTAAGTCATATTTGTAATAATGACTTCAGCTGAGTTAATTCCTCTTTGTTGGTTATTAAAATAGATGAATGAAGCCTTCACAACAAATTTGCTTCTCCTTCTGCTCACCAATCATTCAGGCAAATTAATGTTTTAAGTTCCACAGTCTCCCCAACTTCTCTGGTTCCTTCCCCCGCCTCACTCTTCTCCCCCTTCCACCACTCACAATTCCCCTCTTGGCCTTGTCTTCCACACCCTCCAGGACCATCACAGAGGCTTCTCCTGAGTGAAGCCCAGGCATGAAATGCGTACCAAGTGCTAACTAATGGAAGTCTCCCCATCTGCCCACCAGGAGATCTTACATGATTGATTGGAAGATGCATAATGGTGGGTGGTAATCTTTCCCTGGGTGATGCAATTCATACAACTGCCTGTTCTCTCACCACCACAGTGAGTGTAACCACATAATGAATGCCTATAGGACTCCCTTCCCTTCCACACAAATTATTCCTTGCTGAAATCGAATCAGTCGATAACCAATCTGTTGGAGAGTCAGAAGTTTCATTACACGTGATGTTCTAAAAAATGGAAGCAATAGCAGTAAACATTATTAATTTTTGAAGTTCCAACCTGGAAATTGTTCATCAGCCCATACTGACATGGTTCATGTCGACATCTTGAGAAGTCATAGCCTAACCCACAGGCTGCTGAACCATTGCAGTTCATCCCAGAAATGATGGTGTCATTCACGCTCCCAGTGGCATCTCGGACCACACAAGCCCCTGGGAAAACAACAAGGTTTGTCATTTCTCTACTTGAAGGGTTCAGATATCCCCCAAAGACTCAAGCGGTAAAGAATCTTCCTGCAATGCAGGAGACTCAGGTGGTGTGGGTTTGACCCTGGGTTGGGAAGATCCGCTGGAGGAGGAAATGGCAACCCACTCCAGTATTCTTGCCTGGAAAATTCTATGGTCAGAGGAACCTGGTGGGCTAACAGTCCATAGGGTCACAAAGGGTCAGACATGACTGAGCATGCACACTTGTTTTTCTTCTGAAAACATACTTAGTTTACTATCCTGTCTTCATGGTCAATATTTCCTCTGATGTGATATCTGAAAGTTCCCATCCTCTGAGGCCTGGGAGCGGCCCCTATCCCTAAGGTGTCCTTGGGTGGGTAAAGTCCCAGCTTTCTGCCTGCCTCTATAAGATGCTTGGGATTGAGACTTCTTTCCTTTTTGAAGTGCACATAGCAGTGCTTTGCACGTAATATTTATTCAATTCAGATTTCCAGGTTAATGCTATTGATTGGGAGCTTTGCAGATAGAAGGATTTATTTCCTCATCTGTGAGAGACCCAAGGGATGACATTATTGAATACTAGTAATTAAGAGAACTGAGCTCTTATTTTCAGCTAATGGTATTCTTTGTATAATTTCTTAAACCATTATAATTTTACTTTTTATAAAATTTCAGTGGTTTAAAAGATACAGAAAATATTTGGGGATAAAATGTTAAGATTTCCTAGGTAATGCATGCATGCATGTTAAGTCCCTTCAGTCATGTCTGACTCTGTGTGACCCCATAGACTGTAGCCCACCAGGCTCCTCTGTCCATGGGATTCTCCAGGCAAGAATACTGGAGTGGGTTGCCGTATCCTCCTCCAGGGGATCTTCCTGACCCAAGGATCCAATCTGCCCTTATCTCTCCTGCATTGGCAGGTGGATTCTTTACCACTAGAGCCACATGGGAAGTCCTTCCCAGGTACTATTCATGGTCAAATACTGCTATATCAAGTGTTTATCTTAGTTTATTATTTTTGTACCTTGAATTAATTTCTGTTATTTTCTGTAACAAATATCCTATGAACATCTTTATGCATACAATTTTTCTTCTGTAATTCAAAGTATTTCTTTAGGATAGATTCCTCAAAATGGAGTTATGTGCATTTTAAAGATTCTTGACATATATATTTAAATTACTGATTTTTCTTCTGAATTTTTCTAACTGTATTCTCTGCCATTATGTATTTGATAGGATTATTGAGATATGAATATAGCTGTGAAATATATATATAAACTTTTCCAAACTACTTGAAGGGTAATACTTTACAAACTAAATGCCAATCAATGAAACTGTTCATTTTGCTTTTCAGTCTCCAGCCAGGTGAGTTCTCATTTCTTGCTAATTATTTTAAGAGACATTCCAGTAATAGATATTAATGGGAACTCTCAATTACAGACCTCATATTCTTTGAATTTATTCTCTTTGAATCAAGGAAAGACTTAAAACTTATTGAATCCTTTAGTTGAAAAAGTCATTTAAAATGATCAGTGTAGGAACCCTTTCTATATATCCCTGAAAAGTGGCCTACAAACCTCTACTTAGATACTTGAAATTGTGAGTGTTGGTTGGTTACTAAGCAAAATTATCCAGTCCAGATTTAATCTTTTTGCACTGTTCATTTAGGCTGAGCTGACTGTTAAAAATCTTGTGGTTTCGCTTCTGCATAATCCAACTCCCCAAATTCCCATGAAGCCAAGCCATGAGCTATTATTTAAACTAATGACAGGCCAGGGACCTCATGAATATCCTTTTCTTATCCTGAGAAAAATATAGAAACACAGGTTTTTCTACCCATCAGAACCAATAAACGAGAAGAACCTCTGAAGTCAGGCCTGTACCTTTATTCATCCCTTCCTTTTTACTTTGTAGGAGAAAGAAAAACCATTTGTGAAATTTAGGTAATTTCAATGTCATTTAAAAAGTATTGATTTCCTAAAGCATTGGAATAATATCCCTTGATTTGTAACTAAATTTGGCAATGTCACAATAGAGTTAACAATATTATCCAATTTCTGGAAATAAGAGGCAGTGAGAGAAGAAAGAATCTAAGTTAATTGTTTTGCTTTTTTTTCTCCAAGGAATCCAACTCAGAACATATGTACGATCTCAATTTCCTTCATAGTTAGCAGAGGACAACCAGAATGTCCCCTTTTAAATGGCCAGATGGGATTCCACAGTGGTCCAGCCTGGGGCTGTATTCATAGGTGTGCACATAAAAATTTTCCTCTCTGAATGTTTCACATTCCTTCCTCTCCAATAATGGCATAAGCTGGAGGTGACTCCCAACCAGGAGGAGGTGTGGCTGCAGGCAGCAGGTGGAACAAAAGTCAGTTTAAGAACAGCAGGCAGATTCACATATTTTCTGCTCACTGAGCAATGTGGGGGCTGGCCACCCACACTGCTGGCAGCTGGGTCTTGTTCTGATTGCCTGCCAGTTGGTGACGGTGACATTTCCACATTAGGGACAGCAGTGCAAGGAGGAGTCACAGTCATTCATTCTATATCTTTCCTACTTTCCTAAGGGTTTTGTCATTGTTGTTTTTGTTTTCATTTGTTTTGTTCTGTTTTGGACTCTTATTCTGTCCCTCACCTGACTCCTAAAGGCAGTTGCTAGAAGTGGTGGCTTCCCTGGCAGTGGAATTATTATTACCTGCAGCAGCAAAAAATCCATTTTTTGTGTTCAGGTAGAATGAAAGTGAAAGTGAAGTTGCTCAGTCGTGTCCGACTCTTTGCAACCCCATGGACTGTAGCCTACCAGGCTCCTCTATCCATGGGATTTTCCAGGCAAGAATACTGAAGTGGGTCGCCATTTCCTTCTCCAAGAGATCTTCCTGACCCAGGGATTGAACCTGGGTCTCTCGCATTGTAGGCAGACGCTTTACCGTCTGAGCCACCAGGGAAGTACCAGAGACACCTGTGGTTACACCTTAATTGCATTCAAACTCCTAGAGCACCCAACAAGGGAATTTTAATTGTTGTCTATTAAAAAATTTTCAGCTTATGTTCCATGGAAAGGCACGGAACTTGACAGGAAAAGCAACTGGATCCCTTGTCATTTTGGCATTCTGACACCAGAGACAACATAACTTACCCACGCAAATGGCTACTCCTATGTAGGCGACAGTGGTGATGAAGATGGCCAGCATGGTCCCTTTGGGGATGGCATCTTGGGGATCCTTTGAAAAAATAATGTAGAAGAACAAGGAGATAGAGTGGAATAAGAAACAGATATCACTTGGAGTTAATTCTATATTTTCAAAATTTTAGGCTACCTTCCTGGGGCAAGTTCTAAAGAGAAAAAACTCAAGCAAATGGCAAAGTGCTGAGCTCCAGTTCTTTTTGGACAAAGATAGGGTGTTTAGAGTGAACAAAGAAACCTGTCGAACTTTGTGCGGAAGGAAGAGATCTGTAACTGACCAGGAGGGAGTTTTTACAGAAAAGTAGGCTAGTTAGTTCACTCACCTCTTCCTGTCCCTCCCCTTAATCTATGAATTTCATGCAGATGTATCAGACCATAGAGTACTGAGGGGGCGGGGTAACATATCAATGTAACATATCTGGTACATTGGGGATATATCTCTGTGTGTATTTGTTTTGTACTAAGCTTAGACTTGCCTTTAAAAAATCACTTTTGACTGAGCAAAAAGGATAATCTGCTACATTCTCCAATCCCTCAAATTCTTCATTTGGAATCTAGTTCAGGAATAACTGCAATGAGAGATATTTAATTTCCATAGGCAGGCATAAAGAAAGAGGCAAATTTAAGCTTATACCAGAAAATGGGCTTTTCTCTTGCCCATAAATGTATATAAATTCACTGAGCTGAGCTCACATCATGTATAATATACCATTTTATATCCTATTTTGGTGGTTGAATCATATCATAATCAATTTCCAAGCAGCATAACTTCTTTATAATAGAGTTCAACTTAACAGGAATTATTAAGTAGAGATTTCAATGTATTCATTACCTATAAGACAGTGCTGGCATAGAGTAGGAGTTAGTAAATTCTGAACTGAGGAAAGCACCGTCCCAGTAGGCATCAGTTCCCCCTCCAGAGGACATGAGACTCATCGACACAAGTGAGCAATCAATGCAGTCAAAATCTGAGTTCTGTGTTTCATTAACTTAAATCTGCTGATCAAATCCATCAGAAAAATCAACTCATGACAAATGCAGACTCAAGCTGACAGCTGGAAATGTTAATTAAACCAAGTAAATCTGTCCCCACAGGGAAGTAAGCCAGCCCTATGGAGCCATTCTGTAGTCATTCATTTCTTCCCACTCTTGTAGGAATATCTCTGCACAGGATTTGTCTGATATATACAACCTCTTCATTTCAAGCTACTGTCTCCAAAAGAGAATGTGTGCACTGAGTGGAACACAGAGGGAAAAAGAGGGCAACCATGGCTGAAATGAACCCCACTCAATATCCATTCATGGTATGTTTCAAATTTCCTTTCAGTGATGAAGGATTTCTTGAGCTCTCATTGAAAAGGAGAATTGATATAAGTGGGAAGAAAGGAGATATATATAAGGAAAAGAGGTATGAAGATGAACAGAAGTGGTATACCTAAAACACAAAGATCCTCTGGAGGAGAGCATGGCAACCCACTCCAGCAACCTTGCCTGGAAGATTCCATGGACAGAGATCCTGGTGGGCTACGGTCCATAGGGTCACAAAGAGTCGGACACGACTGAAGTGACTTAGCAAGCACGCACCCTACTCTACACATAAGATAATTTCCAGACCTGCTACAAGCTCAAATTTTCCTTATTTAGGAGGTACTTGAGGGTCAAACTTGTGATATAAGTCGGGATGCCAATATCTTAATGTCTGGTCACACACTCACACTGCCTATCCTGGCTACTTTTCCTCTAGTCAGGACAGGATTTAGATTCTTAGTTTTCATTCCAAATGTTTATTTCCATCCCTCAAGCAGTAGCACAAAATCTCACCTTCAGTCACCTTTTTACATTAAATATCATATTTTTTCCCCCTTGGGACACAGTACAAGCAGTCTTACTAGGTTGCTGCTGGTTGCATGTAAACCATATCCTAATCTTTCATTTCTGAAACAGAATCTTAACTCTCCTGATTAGATCTGTGTACCTTGAAAATCTTCTCCCACACACATATTTACAGACCATCAATAGCGTGTTAACAAGTAGAAGGTTCAGGATGGGAACCTTGTATAGCATCCCCTTGTGCCAGTTCCTCTTAGCTGTCACTATCAGCCTGGAGAGGCTCGGAATCTTGAGAAGGGTTCTGAGGTTGTGAGCAGAGGTAGTGTCTTGCATATCCCCACAATGTGCAAATAACACGTTTACTAAGTTGAACTGAATTTATTATGCTCTAGTTTCACTCTCAGAAACAATTATTACTGTAAGTCCAGAACTTTGGTAGCCACATCCCAACATGTGGTCATCTTTTAGTCCTTAACATGCTTGACCCCTCTGGATCATGTTAATTATTACATCCCAAAGCATCATCATCTCTTGATTTCCTCTCTCTTGGGTTCCCAGTCCCATAGCTCTTTCTCTCTTTTTTTTAAAATTTATTTTAAATTACAGGTTAGTGTAGTTACCCACTAGACATCTCCCCTCTGTTGTCCTTCCATTTTAACCCCAATGGTTAAATCTGAGCTTCAACATGGAATCAATTCAGTAGGTTGCAACCAGCATGAAAACAATACAATAGAATAGAACTGATGTGAAATCATCAGAGGACATCATTTGTAATAAAGTATTGAACTGTTTAGGAGAAATTTTTATATGTAGACACTTGGTTGTGATATATAGTATTTCCTTACAGTAGATCATAGTAAAAAAAAAAAAGAGAGAGAGAAAGAAAGAAAGAAAAAGCATCCTTTCCAGTTCCTTTCCTAACTCTAACAAAAGCTGATCTGTTTGATCCATTTTTCCTGCATTGGTCTTGTCCAAACTAAGTGCTTGAAAAGGATCAAGCAAGCTCTTCTTCACGTCCTTGATGCCTGGTATAAGTAACAAGTGTTGGCTGAGTTGAACTGACTACTAATCAACAAACAATAAAAATTTAGTTGAAAGAAAACACAATATTCTTTGAATGTGTTCTTACAGTTTACCGAATTTTAAACCTATGACCTCTGATACTTTTCCACATCTGAGAAACCAGAAGCTCAACGTCCAGAGTTAAATTTTGTTAAGCAGCACTACTTATTTCCTTCATCATGAAGAAGTTACTTAATTTTTCTGAGCCTCAGCTTGCTCATTTTTATGTCCCATCTCTGCTGAAGAATTTACCATGGCATTGTAGTCCTTAATATAACAAATGTGAATGCTTTTGTTCATTGACTCAATAAATATTTATCGAAGCTTTGCTAGCTCCAAGGACACAGCACTGAACAAAACCAAAGGCAAAGTCCCCACTTTTATGAAGTTATATCATAGAGCAAACATCTCTTACTCAGGCCCCTTTAACAGCCTTTCTCCTTACCTTGTAAGGATACTCAGCCTACCAGGGCTTCTCCACTTGAATCATGAGAGACTCCTTCCCGTTCCCACAATTTTCCTTTGCCTGTCTGTCCTTTTGTCTTCTCTGCCTGGAATACCCTTACATTTCCTGATTGTTGTCACTAATCAGCTTTTGCTTTTACTTACTGCTCAAAAGTTTCTTCATTGCAAAAATTTTTCCTAATGTAATTATTTCTTCTTTATTTTTATTTCATAATGTACTTGGACAATGCATTCAGTTTGCATATATATATATGTATCAGTTCAGTTCAGTTCAGTCGCTCAGTCGTGTCCGACTCTTTGCGACCCCATGAATTGCAGCACGCCAGGCCTCCCTGTTCATCACCATCTCTCGGAGTTCACTCACACTCGCGTCCATCGAGTCCGTGATGCCATCCAGCCATCTCATCCTCGGTCGTCCCCTTCTCCTCCTGCCCCCAATCCCTCCCAGCATCAGAGTCTTTTCCAGTGAGTCAACTCTTCGCATGAGGTGGACAAAGTACTGGAGTTTCAGCTTCAGCATCATTCCTTCCAAAGAAATCCCAGGGCTGATCTCCTTCAGAATGGACTGGTTGGATCTCCTTGCAGTCCAAGGGACTCTCAAGAGTCTTCTCCAACACCACAGTTCAAAAGCATCAATTCTTCGGTGCTCAGCCTTCTTCATAGTCCAACTCTCACATCCATACATGACCACAGGAAAAACCATAGCCGTGACTAGACGGACCTTAGTCGGCAAAGTAATGTCTCTGCTTCTGAATATACTATCTAGGTTGGTCATCACTCTTCTTCCAAGGAGTAAGCGTCTTCTAATTTCATGGCTGCAGTCACCATCTGCAGTGATTTTGGAGCCCCCCAAAATAAGTCTGACACTGTTTCCACTGTTTCCCCATCTATTTCCCATGAAGTGATGGGACCGGATGCCATGATACATATGTATATATATATATACACATGTACATATATCTCCCCTGATAACTTGCAAATATTTCTAGTCTTCCAAAGTTGATTGTAAATTTGTTGAGGTAAAACCTGTGTTTTCTATTTTTTTTTCATGTGTTGTAGAGATTATTTATTGTCCTTTAATATCCATTCTCACCTTCCTTATTTTAATACTGTTGCTGTTGTTGTTGAGTCACTAAATTGTGTCTCTTTTGTGAGGCTTTTGTGAGGAGCTCGCCAGGCTCCTCTGTCCATGGGATTCTCCAGGCAAAAATACTGGAGTGGGTTGTCATTTCCTTCTCCAAGGGATCTCCCGACCCAGGGATCAAACCTGCGTCTCCTGCATTGCAGGTGGATTCTTTACCACTGAGCCACCAGGGAAGCCCACCCTTTAATATTAGAACTCCCTAAAATAATACTAGATTTCCTTAAATTTTTATCTGGGCACATGGCTAGATAATCTCCAACTAGAGATTACATTTCCCAGTCTTCACACCTAGGTAAAGTCACAGAGGGGGCCTCTCCAGTGGCTCAGCTTACTTAATAAGACTTTTGGAAGAACTATCAGAAATAGGATAATTTGGCAGTAAAATTTGTCATCAAGAGAGAGAACTTTTTAAATAACTAGGAAACCTTTAAGAAATCTCACAGCTTTGAAATCTATAGAGAAACATGGTCACTGTTGATGTCTGTAGCTCCCTGTCCTGCCCAGCTGCACCACTGCTTCTTAGAATTACAAAGCAGAGAAAATAACATACCTCCAAATCTCCCGAGATATTGGCACCAGCAAGGATCCCAGTTGCTGCTGGGAAAAAAATGGCAAAGACAGAGAAGAAGCCTTCACCTTTGGTGAAGCTTGGCCCAAAATTTTCTGCAAATATTGATGCTGCAACACAAAGGAGAAAATTATCATGTAGACTTTCTTCACTGGTAGGAGATAAAGTTATTTTGGCTTCTGTAGTCCTAAATGCAAATGTGTTCCTATAATCTAAATGGAATGAGCTTGAAGATTTTGGTATAATCTTGATGAACCTCATGTTACTATTTGCCAGGTAGCAAAATACATGTCACAAGGTTTTAAATCTCTAGAATATTCTCTGAAAAGTCAATAATTTTCATGAAAATGGAGACCCATGGCTGTCTGATTTCTTTGAATCTAGAAGACTAAAAAAGAAGGAAACAAAAAGTTCTCTCATGATTGAACTGGCATACTCACAAATACACCGCATCATATTGCCCTACAGACATACAACTACATTCTCACATGTATATATACCTTAATCAGCATATTACTTTACTACACCCTTTTTTGTTTTTTTGTTTGTTTGTTTGTTTTTTTAATTGTAGAACCTTGTGGATGAAGCTACCTTACAGTTTTGATACTAATGTTCTAACCTCCCTGACCTTTGTCACTAGAGACTGAATCTTAGATCCTTATATCAAATTCTCATGTATAAGAATTCTCATATATAGTGAGGAGCTTTGGTCATAAAATAAAAATATAACACAGGTTGTCACCAAATTAGTTAAATGAAATGGAAACAATCTAGAAAAAAAGAAAAACATAAGGGAAAACAAAGAAAGAAAAAGAAGGAAGAAAAATGTAAACAAAAGAATCTAGGGAAATGCAAAAATAAGAGAAAAAAACTGAAAACATAAAAAAATTTATAGCAGGAGCTGGAAAAAGGGGAAAGAAGCGAAAGGAAAAGGATATGCAAATCAAGCAAGACAACTTTTACAAAGAAAAAGAATCAGGAAGAAAGAAGTGATGTGATTTTAAAAGGGAACAAACAGCGACAACCAGGTAAATATTGAAGGGAAATATAAAAAACCTCAGCCGTGGATTCTTAAGTATGCTAGGGTGGAAAGCTAGGAAAGAGGGGATAGGTGGACTAGAATAGAAGAGAGAAGTCAATGTTTATGCCTTGATAACAGCTGCTATGTTAATAGTTCCTACAATCTTTTCTGTTTGAAAACCTGACAGTGATGCTCAGCTAGATAATGTCATAAGAAAGCAAGGTACAAAAACGACGAGCGGGATGAAAAAATGTCTGTGTTTGATTTTGGTGCTCCCAGTGGTCGAGCACATGGTCTGAGCTGTGTTCCTTTTTGCACAGACACCCCTACTGTTTGACAGAGACAACATGTGCAGCACTTTAAGGTTTTTTATTTTTTTCAGATTAGGCTTTATTGGGGCCCCAGCTGCAGCAGAGGGGAGTCAGAACAAATAACAGGTTTCCTTGATCCCTGGCTCCCTGAGCAGGGGTAAGCTTATTCCTTATATGGGGTGAGAGTAGGGAGTGTGTCCAGAGGTTGGGCCAGAGGGCTGGGCTTAGATGTTTTGCCCACCCCCGAGGTCATGTATGGATGTGAGATTTGGACTGTGAAGAAAGCTGAGCACCGAAGAATTGATGCTTTTGAACTGTGGTGTTGGAGAAGACTCTTGAGAGTCCCTTGGACTGCAAGGAGATCCACCAGTCCATTCTGAAGGAGATCAGCCCTGGGATTTCTTTGGAAGGAATGATGCTGAATTTAAATAAATGAAGCTGAAACTCCAGTACTTTGGCCTCCTCATGTGAAGAGTTGACTCATTGGAAAAGACTCTGATGCTGGGAGGGATTGGGGGCAGGAGGAGAAGGGGACGACAGAGGATGAGATGGCTGGATGGCATCACTGACTTGATGGACATGAATCTGAGTGAACTCCAGGAGTTGGTGATGGACAGGGAGGCCTGGCGTTCTGTGATTCATGGGGTTGCAAAGAGTAGGACACAATTGAGCGACTGAACTGAACTGAGGTAATATTGTGTGCAGGGGGCATGAGCTTTTGCTTTTAATCCCCTACTTTTGCTCTAGACTTTTCAAAAGTGGCAGATGGATTTTTTTGGTGTCTGTATCTTTTGTCTATAATTTTGCCCCAACTGCGCATGTACACGGTTATTTTTAGTCCAAAAATATATAGTTTCTTTATATTTTGCTGCTTAAGGAGAGGTTTATTTTTTAGGCTCCAGCTCTTTAAGGTTTTCAAAGCACTTTAACATCCGCTATCTTACTTGCTTTCAACATCGCTTTAGGAAGTTGCTATTATCATTCCCACCTTGGCAGAAAAATCTGAGACAAATAGTGTTAGGTGACCTGTCTAGCTGGCAAGCAGCAAGGCGGAGACTCACTCTGGCTCTCCTGACTCAAACCCGAGACTATTCCCTGGGCCTCCAGTTGCCGGGGCAGGGCTTATGGGGATGGTGATGGGACGGGAAAAGAAGCTTTTATTTAAAGCAAGCTATTTGACACACATACCTTGGTAATTAAAGAAACCTCTGGCCCTTTTCTCACTGTTGGATGGAATGACAGTTCCGATGAAGAAGTTTGCAATAGCAATGAGAAGAATGATCAGAAGAATCACTTGAGCCTGGAATGACAAAGTAACAGGAGGTCAAATTAGATTTATTCAATGACCTTTTTACATAATTATAAATTATAAAAGTTGTAAATGCTCACTGAATGAAGACCCTATCTAATAATTCCAGTTAAGATTCTACTATCGTAGGTAATAAGGGTGTTCTTATAAAATGGCATCTTGATAAGTCTTATTTGGCCTAAGAATAGATGTTACATTTTCAACAGCGCATGGCTTCTGAGGAAGAGCAGCGATAAAGAATCCGCCAGCCAATGAAAGAAACATAAGAGATGTGGGTTCAGTCCTTGGGTTGGGAAGATCCCCTGCAGGAGGAAATGGCAACCCACTCCGGTATTCTCAACTGGAAAATCCCATGGACCGAGGAGCCTGGCGGGTTATAGTCCATGGGGTCGCAAAAGAGTCAGACACCACAGCAACTAAACATGCATGCTCGCATGTGCTTGCGCACTTGAAGATGATATTTCAAGAGCATTCTAATTACTAAGTGGGTAACTTAGTGCAGTGTCCCTAGGAATGTAAGTGGAGCCAAAAGATTTAACACTGACAGAGTTGTCTTCTTTCCTCAGCAGAGCTCCTTTGGATTCTTGCCCTTCCTGAGACTAAGTGCAGGAGTACGAGAATACAGAATGAGGCACAGAATTCCCAGGATGCCTAGTGCACTCGAGGTCGAGCGATCATACCTGTGTGTGCTCAACACAAGCTGTCTCCAAGGCTGACCAGCCAAATCATCTGTTCTTAGATCCCTCTGACATTTCAAGGTGTTTACTGGCTTGGCTGTTTCCCTCAGCTGGAAATGCACTTCTCCCTATATTTTGCAAACCTATGTCTTCACAGAAGCTTTCTTGCCCACTGAATATAAACAGTAACAGCTAATGTTTGTGAGGGCTACAGTACAACAGATGCAGTTTTAACTACCAATATCCTTTCAGGTAAAGAATAACCACCCACAACTGTATGAAGTACGTAATACTGCTATCATCATTTTAAGGGGAAAAAAAACTGAGGGATAGAGAGGTTAAGTAATTTACCAAAGGTCGTATAGACATAAACCAGGTTCAAATCCACTCTAACTACAGAGATGGGGCTCTAAATTCTACCTTCTACTGTCATGAAACTACATTGCCTCCCTCAGGGAATAATCTAACGTATGTTCCCCTGCTATATTCTATCTCAGTGCCCTGTTTATTTCCTTTATAGCACTTTCACAATTTACCATTCTATATTTACTTTTTTATTACTCATCTCCCCGTAGACCATATGCTCAGCTACGACAAGGATTGTGTCTGTCAGGGTCACACTGAATATCCAGTGCCTAGCAGAATACCCAGCACATGATAAGCACTTCGTCAGTTTTTGTTTAATGTGTGAATGCATAACCCACAAATAAACGCCATGTAAGAATGTTTCCTATTGTCTTATATAAAACGGGAGGTTTTGGCTATCTTTTCATTTCTGGTGACCACTTGAGGTCTAGTTACTGCACCTCCAGGCACATAGGAACCTAGGAGTTTTGATTGTACTAGTCACTGTAGAGAGTTACAAAGCAAGCAAAAGACATTCTCCCCACCATTCAGAAATTTACTAACTGGTATGCTAATCACTGAGTGACTTCCCTATTGGCCCAGATGGTAAAGAATCTGCCTGCCAATGCAGAGACACAGGTTCAATCCGTGGGTCGGGAAGATCCCCTAGAGAAGGAAATGGCTACCCAGTATTCTTGCCTCGAGAATCATGGACAGAGGAGCCTGGCAGGCTACAGTCCACGGGATCACCAAGAGTCAGACATGACTTGGTGGCTAAACAACAACATACTAATCATCAAATCCAGATATTCTCTAGTTCCAGGGCCTCTGGTATCCTTAGATTTGCTGCTAGAGTATGGGATTTCAGAGAGGAATGACAGTTTCTGCCTCTGTTATCTTCTCCCAACACACTTGTCCTATCTTGTAGATGTCAGTGTTCACAGTCAGCTAGGAAGGGGATACCAGGGAAATGAGGAAAAGACATAGGCCTCCAGTATGTACTATTGCTATGACCACAAGGGGTATGTGCGTGAAGATGGCAGCAATCTTGTTGGCTATGTCACTGTGACTACAGAATAAAGGACAAAGTATAGGCCTGATCACATGAGCTATGACTTACTACTGCCTGGACTTTGTGCTTTGAGGACTTGTTCCACTGAGCACTGACCAGGCTCTTTTTACCATAGAAAGTAATAATAGCAATTCCTTTTGAATATGGAGTTCCTTCTAGTCCTGCAGTTTGTTCAGGAAGCTGACTAGCAGTTGTTGGTAATATCATTTTTAGAAACTAACCTTTGCTTCCCATTCCATTCCAGCTACTGAAATTCCTAAAAGAATCACCACTGTGATGGAGCCTATGATCCGGATGTCATTGGTTGGATCCACCATCATCGAATCACTCTCCTGGAACAACAACAACAAAAAATCCCCCCTAAATAGTTAGACGTGGTGGGTTTTTTTTTTTTTTTTTCTGGTCTGTATGTGTATTGTAGCATTTTAACAGTAAAAAGAGATACTATGCCCTGCTGTCTGGGGATAATAGAAAAATGAAGTGCTCATAAATTTGAGAAGATAAAACATCTAGCATTACTTTTTCCTGTAATAACAAGCCTTTGATAGCCAAGGTTAGGAGTTAAAATTTTTAGAGATCCATTCTAGGCACAGCTTTTGAAACTATTGTAGCACTAAGTAAAATTATGGGTACGTACACTTATCACATTTTGTTTCAGGAGAACAACCAGTTATTTTTGTGTGTCAAGGGGAATCCTAGAGAGATGAAAATGAGTGGTCTCCAATGTGGATATCAAAAAATAAGTGCTACTCAATTAAAGAACAAACTATGAACTATACAATCCACTCATTTATTCATCTGATTTTCAAATAGAGGTACTATTACCTGTTGAATTCAGTATCTGCTATCACTTCCACGGAAGGAGGATTGGAAGCTAGCTTATATACTAGTTAATTAATGTGCTCACATATATACCATCCAGATGGAGAACCCAATGCCCAGTTTCCTACAGTGAATCCTAATGTTTGAACTTTCTTTCCCTTTGGACATCTGAAACCATGTAGTAATATTGATGCTGACAATAATGCTCATTATTTATCTTTTCTTTCATGTTTTGCCCTGTATTTCATGTTCATTATTTCATTTGATCTGTACCACAGTTATATGAAAAACATAGGACAATATTATTAACCCATATTATGGATTTGAAAAGCAAGATTCAGATGAACAAAAGGACTGGTCCAAAATCTGTCAGCTGGTAAGTGTGAGAGCCAGGACTCTAAGAAGTTCTGATGCCAACTATATTCAGCTTCCACATTCTGCACAATAAATCTGTTTCCTCTCATCTTGCCATAATGATATCCCCTAGTGCCCTGGAAAAGCAAATTAAACCGAATTATCTTGCTTGGATGAAGAGAACAAAAGCTTTTAATTACCTTAAGAAGATCTACCACAGTCTCAGCAAATCCCACCACATACATAGCAACAGCCACTGCATTGGCAAAAGCAAAGATCAAGCCTATAGATCCACCAAACTCAGGCCCTAAGCTTCTGGAAATAAGATAGTAGNGGGAAAAAAAAAAACAACTTAACAGGTTAAAAAATCATCACACTAACCACTCTTACAGAATGGGAAAATGTAAAAGCCCACCTGAGACTTGATCTCAGAAAGCTGATGGGTATATAATTAAATCACGATGTTTGGAAGAGCCAGATTAGAGAACATAATAAAACTAGGATAAACTAAAACCCTGGAGAAACTATAAGCAAAGGTTTCCCAGGCTCTTATTCCTCAAATCTCTCACACCCATTCTAAGAATTCTGTTGTGCTGATTTTAATCCATGCCTAAGAGTAATTAAGTTAGGCTCATGACTTTATAACTTGAGATTTATAATGCACCCTTTCCATGACAGTGATTTGGGGGAAACCGGAAGGAGGGGCCCCCTGCCTCAATACTCACACCTCTTCATTTCTACCCTCTCTGTCTTCACATAAAGTTGTATCAGGATCACATGAGGAATCTTTTCAATTACATCTGTCCACACACAGATTTAAAGAATCAAAGTCAATAAATGCTCACTATTTCACATATAAAGGCCATTCCAGCAGAGTTGGAATTTTTGACTTATGAATCCCTTTGCATCACATTTCTCCTCAAACCCACACCTAGTTGCATCAGCTGATTTATGCAAATGCTGAGGAACTCCTGACATTCTAGATAAATGTGTCTAGAAAACTGAGGACTAGGCAAATAGAAGTCAAATTTCAAGTGGAATGTGTAGGGGTTTGAGAGAGAATTGAAAGTGAAAGTCACTCAGTCATGTCCAACTCTTTGTGACCCCATGGACTATAAAGTCAACGGAATTCTTCAGGCCAGAATACTGGAGTGGGTAGCCTTTCCCTTCTTCAGGGGATCTTTCCAATCCAGGGATCGAACCCAGGTCTCCTGCATTGCAGGCAGATTCTTTACCAGCTGNATATTTATTACATTAAAATTGATAACTATATAGTGCTATGTATTATCTGCTTTATACATCAGACTTAGTTTTGATGATTTGAGCTCAAGAAAGCATGGTTATCCCCAAATACCCATATGTGACTGGGGGTGGCAAGTGGGAAGTAACATGCAGAGAACCTAGGATGATTGCTTTTTTCTTGGACTTTGAAAAGGAAGTTCTACACATGGCTGTGTACTTCTGGGTATGAGAAAGACTGAGCCAGAATGGCTAATCACCTTGAGAGTTCTGAGAGAAAGTTCTGAGTTCTGAAGGCAAAAATAAAGTTGTTGAAAGGCCTAGGTGACTGGGTGTTATCACAGACCGTGTGAGTTCATGACTTCCTGTCCTGAACTATTGGTAGAAGAATGACGCTGAACACACAGAGCTACAACCAAAGCTATCTCTCACTGATACCTTTTCACTGTTTCCTCCCTAGCAACTCCTTTGGGTGAAGGGGCAACACCTTCTCTATAAATGTAAATTTTTGTTTGAGTTGGGCAAATCCTCATTATTTCCATTGTCTTGATTACATTAAGTAAATTAGCAGCCAATTACTAGACTTGGTTGGGGAAGAAAGGAAGTTTAAAGAACAATGACAAACTTTACTCACTCATTTCCAGCCCAGGCCCACATGTTCCTGGATGATTTGAAAGTAACACTTTGTATTATTTTCTTTTTGAGAATCTTCTGAAGCCTGTTGTTCATTGGGAGCATAGAGTTGGGGTGAACTCTGAGGGTTCACTGAATGAGAAGTGTCAGGAAAGTCAGCTGGGATGTTCAAAAAGACCCCTTCTAAGAGGGTCTGGGGAAGAGCCAGCGGGGCTTATCCAAGGCACAAAGAAACCATTTATTTCACTTTAACACATGCTTTCTTTCTAGACACCTGGTCATTCTCTGCTTTATAAACATGATCAATCACAGGAAGTGGGCCCCAAAAATCTTTTCTGGGGAGCTCTTAATTTTTGGTGAAAAGAATCAGGCCTTATTTAAATTTTGGATTATTTTGTTTTGTTTGAATCCTTTGGGAACTAATTATCAACATACAAATTTTACTTCCAACATTAAAACAACTCTAGACATCACTACATAATCAAAGCTTATAGTCACAAGTGCATGGATTGGCTTACCTCCTCTTACCACTCCATTTGTGCAAATAGCGGACATAGAAATACCTGTAAGTGTTGTCACTACCACACTCAGGCCGATGATGATGACTCCAAGACCTGAAAAATCCCCCAAGAAAGGCGTTTGGCTCCAGGGCGTCAAGAAGTCACCAATAAGTACTTCAGGAGGCAGCAGTTTGAACCTTGTCAAGGAATGATCTGTCTCCCCATGAAAAACCTGAAATGTTCTGAAAGATCCCATTGCATCCAGGTATAGGAAGATCTAGAAGGTACCTGAAATGTACTAAACTTTAAAACTGAAGTTGTGCTGAGGAATCAGTTTTCAAGAAACACCAGCTGGAGTCGTGTAGTAGCCTGAAAAGTAAAGCATTTACCCGAGGAGTTTGTGCATATGGACTCCACGACCTGCAATGTGCCAGAGAGGACTGTTAGACAAGAGACCATAGCTGACCAGAGTAGACGGGGACTATATGGACAGTACCTTATGTTTTCTTCTGGGTCCAACTTCAAGAACATCGAGCTACTTTCTTGTTCCCACCAAAAAGAAGTAAAGTATAATAAAAAGTCTTTGCCTACCCGTAGCAAGCAGTGAGAATATTTAGATATCTTAGAAATTTTACCTCCACGAACAAACCCGTTAGTTGCTATTGCAGAAGTTGACAACCCAGTAATAGAAGTGACCATGGTGGAAAGAAGAATTATGAGAACTCCAAGACCTGTTAGCAATGAAAGACAGAAGATATTACATTTTACTCTTCTTCCTTGGATTCCCTATTGCTGCAAAGTATACTGCTTTGAATTTAAGTTTTCACATCCAAGCCTTTGGGCCCCGGTGGAGTTCCTTCTTGCTAAAGAGAAACTGGTTTGCCTGGTATAAAGATCAAGTCAGAGAACTGCTCATTGTGGTGAAGGATGGTCTCCAAAAGTAAACACAATCTAAAATGCGGCCCTGGAAAGAAAAAGTTGACTTATGCTGGTGTCCTGGGAGAGAAGTTACCCTGGCTGTGAAAAGAGAAAACATAACATTTGACCTTCTCTTTTGCTTGAGATGAACCTGAATGAGAAAGCCGGGGTTTTGACAAAGGTTAAATCCTTCTCCATTTTTCTTGCATCTCTCTTGCCTGGCAGGGTAAAAAAAGGAAAAAAAAAAGGAACCAACTTGGATTACCTTTGAAAACACTTCAGAAATGTCAGTGGTGAACTCTTTGAGCCTGTGTTGCCTTTACCTTACAAATGATCATGTGGGTCACAAGTTTAATTACCTCCTCTGACATATCCATTTGTAGCAATAGCAGAGGTGGATAAACCAGTGATACCAGTCACTGTCACGGCTAAACCGATGATAATCACACCAAGACCTCAGTTGAGAAAGGAAAGATAAAGTAATTAAAAATGGTGGAATAATCCATTTAGACTGTTTACAAAAAAAGTTGCAAGACTGTTGCAAGTCTAGAGTAATCACCAAAGGATCACATCTGAGTTTAACAAGTTGGTCTGAAAGCCACCACAGAAGAAATGCTCAGCTTTGAAGTTTTCTGCCCATGGTAACACAGATCCAAGAAACCCAAGACCTAAGATGTGCAGTACAAAGTTGCACCTAACTGAGCAACTATGGCTGGTCAAAATTTAATGTGAACCTCACTATTTATGAAGTTCTAGACACCCAGAAACATAATAATTGGTCTGAACAATCCCAGGCTCCTATTATTATTAGTAAAGGGTAAATGTTCAACTATCCTTTTATGTATATTTGATTGTATAGGAGTGGAAAATCATATATATTAATAGCATAGAAAATTGTTCATCTGGCAGATGAATAAAGTAGAAAGAATCAAATCAAACTTACTTATTGGCTATGTGAACTCTGATAAGTTACCTATTTTCTGAGCCAGAAATGGCAATGAAATTAGAAAGAATGTGTGTAAAGTGGCCATGTATAAAGAAAGCAGTGGCATGTGTAAAGGCAGAATGCATGTGTAAAACAGCATAGTGCATATAACACAGTACATAATCAAAGGTGCTGCTTTTTAATCATATCCACAGTAGTCGTAGCAGTTATTGTTTATTAAAAGCCAACTATATATCCAGCTGTGTTAGGCAGTATGTGAAATGCAACGAAAAATTTAAAAAAGCTGCCCTCAAGGATCTTATGGTGCAGAATCATTTACTATGAGAGGGAGAATGTAGACCAGAATTCAGAGGAAGGCAAGGCTGTTCTCAGTTTCAGGGAATTCACAGCCAGGACACTGAAGCGTAGCAGAATATGCTGTTGCCAAATTTGCCATGTTAGCATAAGGATTACTCTGAGCTAAAGACAACTGAAAAGAAGCAGATATCTCCCCTTATTTGCCTAAAGGCAGGACATAAATTTGTAAAGATGTCTCCTTTTTCCTTTCTCCTGGGTATAGTTATCAGCTAGAGACTGGAGACAGCTGGAAATGGTCCTAGAGGAATCTGCATAGACTTTACCAACTAGGCCTTATCTTCCACTGCTCCTGCTACTGCTGCTAAGTCACTTCAGTCGTGTCCGACTCTGTGCGACCCCAGAGACGGCAGCCCACCAGGCTCCCCCATCCCTGGGATTCTCCAGGCAAGAATACTGGAGTGGGGTGCCATTTCCTTCTCCAATGCATGAAAGTGAAAAGTGAAAGTGAAGTCACTCATTCATGTCTGACTCCTAGCGACTCCATGGACTGCAGCCCACCAGGCTCCTCTATCCATGGGATTTGCAGGCAAGAGTACTGGAGTGGGGTGCCATTGCCTTCTCCGTATCTTCCACTAGTTCCCCCATATATTTGCCTTTCCACAATGCGCCACTCTAGACATTCAGTCTTTTCCTTTGTCTTGTTATTTCTCTAAAAATGTGTTGTTCTTTTGCTCAGATGCTTGTATAAGACCAAATTTTAACCACCCTTTGAATTACTCATCACTGAGGATTCCCATTTATAGGCACAATGGATACACATGTTAATAAACTTCTGATTGTTTTTCTCTTATTAATCTGTATGTTGTCAGTCTAATTTACAGGATACTAGCCAATGAGCCCAAGATGAGTAGAGGGAAAATTGTAACTTCCTGCCCTTCACTGAAGGCTTCCCTCATAGCACAGTTGGTAAAGAATCTACCTGCAATGCAGGGAACCCCAGTTCGATTCCTGAGTTGGGAAGATCCCCTGGAGAAGGGATAGGCTACCCATTCCAGTATTCTTGGACTTCCCTTGTGGCTGAGCTGGTAAAGAATCCGCCTGCAATGTGGGAGACCTGGGTTTGATCCCTGGGTTGGGAAGATCCCCTGGAGAAGGGAAAGACTACCCACTACAGTATTCTGGCCTGGAGAATTCCATGGACTGTATAGTCCGTGGGGTTGCAAAGAGTCAGACAGGACTGAGCCATTTTCACTTTCATCCCTTCATTACCTTCCTCAGTGGACCAGTCCTGTAGAAACTATGTCATGTCCAACTCTTTTGCAACCTCATGGACTGTAGTCTGCCAGGCTCCTCTGTCCATGGGATTTTCCAGGCAAGAATATGGGAGTGGGTTGCCATGCCCTCCTCCAGGGGATCTTCCTGACTCAGGGATTGAACCCGCTTCTCCTGCATCATCCTGCATTGCAGGTGGATTCTTTACTGCTGAGCTAGGAGGTCAACCTTAAATTCAGGAAGAAATTATAGGCTCACAGGCACTGAAATCATGCTGGCTACAGCAGCTTACTTGCGCCTGTTTGGTGTGTTCCCTGACATAAAGTGAATGCTTCATAATTTTATTGGTAGGCTCTTTTGTTCCAAGGATGTAAGAAGGGTAGTCAGCTAAGAGAGGCTGTGATCTTTCTGGCCATGCCCTAGACGAAGGGGCGCGAAGGGAGGTTAAGAACAAAAATGGGAATGAAGTATTGGAAGCTGGCTCTTTTGACACCTTCAGTTATATCCTGGTTCTAGCTGAAGTTTCTAGGTTCTTTTACAGTTTAAAATGCAGTAGGAAGAGGCTAAGCTGGGCATGAGATGCAAACTTAGACTATATTGGTTTGGCCCCTAGAGTTTATCTTAAACACTTGGTGTTGTAAGAAATGATTGCACTAAATTCTCTGTATCTTTTACAGGGATCCTGTGATGAGCATTGCCTCTATATCACTGCAGTTTCAGGTCTGTGAGCCACTAAAGATGGTTTCCTTTTATTTTTTTTGCCCATTAACTCTTGATGTTGTTTCATAGCAAACATTTAGCTTACCCCAGCAACCAGACTGAATCATATAGTTTGCATTTCATGATATTAAAACTAGTCTGACTTTTAGTATTTTCCTACCTTTATATTTACTTTGCCTTTATTTCTGAACAATTCTTAATTTATCCTTTTGCATTATGTATATTTCTGTAAACTATTTAGAATCCTGGTATAAAGTATGTATTTAAACAGCAAGGGATTTGCATACATCTCACAATCAAATATAAAATCCCAGGGTAAAACAACTTAGAAAACATCAGGTTCATCCACAGACTTGGGTCCTTGAACCACCTGCTTCAGGAAATGCCTGGGGTGAGTATTTAAAATGCCCAGACTTACCGACTTTGAATCTTTCCAAGTGAATCCCAAGACTCTGCAGTGTTGTAACTAACTTCCCAGGTAATTCTTATGCACCCTGCAGTCTGAAGATTATTGAGCTATCCTCAGCCTATCTCAGGAGAAGGCAATGGCACTCCACTCTAGTACTCTTGCCTGGAAAATCCCATGGATGGAGGAGCCTGGTAGGCTGCAGTCCATGGGGTCGCTAAGAGTCGGACATGACTGAGTGACTTCCCTTTCACTTTTCACTTTCACGCATTGGAGAAGGAAATGGCAACCCACTCCAGTGTTCTTGCCTGGAGAATCCCAGGGACGAGGGAGCCTGGTGGGCTGCTGTCGATGGGGTCACACAGAGTCGGACACGACTGAAGCGACTTAGCAGCAGTAGCAGCAGCCTATCTCAATTTGTGTCTGCTTGTTAAGGAAGATTCTTAGGCTTTATCTTCAAAGGATTGATTGGGAAACAATTAATCCAGCTCCCTAATTTTCAGACAAGAAAGTGAAATACATAGAATATAAATGACTTGCTTCAGTCTCATCTGCTTTTCACACCCTTCTTCCTCACTTAATGGTTAAGTTTATTGGATACTACATGCTCCAGCCAAAGTGGTCAAGACAGAGAACAAGTAGATGGCATTATCAGGTCATTCTAGCATATACTTTTGGGGACGAGGCAGCCAAAACATATGGCCCCATAATGGTTACCCAAAGACTATAGCTGCCATTACTCCTGGCTACAGCTTCCTGCTGACTTTGTTTCCAGAGTCTGATCTTGAAAGTGCACTCAGGTTTCTTCCCCAAGCTCCTAATAAAGCAAAAAGGGAGTATGGACTCATTTGTTTTCTTTCCCAATAAAAAGAACACAAATGGGACCCAGACAGTGACTTAACTCATTCAGTTTTAAGACTGTAGCAAAGTCCAATAAAACTGAGTAAGGTTGATAGTTAAGTTTCTACTGCTCACTAAAGTCTATTTTCTCAGAGTAAAGAAAAACCAAAAACCTCTATTCATAGAAAAACCCAATGGACACCCATTTAGGTAGGACTCTACTCTCTTCTTAAGTTAGACTTGACTACTTAAATAAAAGATCTTTATTGAAACAATGTTGATATCTGAAAGTATAATA
Source organism: Neotragus pygmaeus (assembly GCA_006410875.1). Lineage (NCBI taxonomy): Eukaryota > Metazoa > Chordata > Mammalia > Artiodactyla > Bovidae > Neotragus > Neotragus pygmaeus. Next base: position 208,147 of record SJYV01052230.1, on the reverse strand, counting down.
AACAGTTTAGCACAAGATAAAATTCTTCATATTCCGCAATTTTGCAATAATCATGAAGCTGGATTGACTGGGAAGAATAATGTGAGATCTGATTAAAGTTCAGATTATTGCCCAAACATATGGGTTTCAAATAAGCTGCATTCAAAACAATCACTCTTGCCCTGGGCCACACTCACACCTCCAAACAAAGTATTGTTTCCTGATGATCTCAATAAGTTACTAAACTGCCCTTAAAAAACTAATTTTGCATGAAACCCTGGAGCAACAACTTGGCAATATTAAGATGCAGATTTTCCGTGGAACAGCATAGACTTATTTTGAATCCGAGGCTGTAAATGTTCATTTGATATGCATCATAAAGCCAGCAAGCAGCCTTTTGTCAGGCACCCAGCAGTTGCCAAACATGCAATAAGGAAAAACTATGAGAACTGGTTCCAACTCTTTCTTTCTCATGTTAAGTTTCTGGTGATTCTGAATCTGTTTTGAGGAGTGAAGGCAGTAAATAATGAGCAAGTACCTTTTATATGTGAATTGAGACACATTTTGGCGTAGAATCTGAAAGCACATCTGAACTTCTATTTTCTTGATACTCACGATTTTTAGCTATGCCCCCACAAAGTGAATATATATTGTATTTTCCATATATAGAGAACACCATTAATTTTTGTGACATTGAATCAGAAATTTCAATAGCATTCAAATAAATTTTCATATAAATTTAAGTAATATACTCTCAATAAAAATATTTTCCACCAAAAACAGTACTTTAAATGGAATATAATATCTAAAAACATCAACTAGGCACTCAAAATCATTTCAACATCATACACTTTCCATTTAGAAAAATTAGCAATAGTTATTATCTTATTTATTTTATTATCTATGATTTAAACTTCTATCTGGCAATACTTCATTAACCTTTGTTTTCTTACTGCTTGTACCTGAAAGTAATGCAATTCTTTTTTTTTTTTTTTTGAAATTCAGCATTTTTATTAGTCAAGTCACATTTTCCCCAGTTTTTCTACAAGTTATTTTTATTTAGTGAAGTTTTGCCAGTAATCATAAGGGGTATACTCTGATGAATGCCAGTATGTCCCCAAACATGAATATATTCTTTAAAATGGATGAATCTCTAAATACCTGTACTCCTAAAACTCTATGAAAAGATGAGATATTTACTTGAGCATTTATCTGGCTGGCAAGCTGGAAAATTCTGGCCTCCCAGGAGTTAACCCTTTACCTTTCCTCCCTGACAAACATTGACAGAAAGGCAAAGTAAAAGAGCCCAAATGCAGATTAATTCTGTGACCTTCATCTCACATTCACCATTAATGGTGAAAACAAGTTGCTTGTTGAGTTTTTAATTTACATTGAAAAGTATGTCGTGGGTGGTGGGGGGAGTGCTTACCGATTCCAGCTTCTCCAACAATCCAGGAGAGGCGAATGAAGAGCATGACACCCCAGATATTCAGCATACATCGTACCTGTGGGTTGAAGGAGCGTGAAAAAGGACGTGAGAAGCGGCAGTGGGGCAACCCCCAGGCATCTCTGTGACTCCTGTTTCCAGGCCTTGTTAGCACGTAATCCAGTAGGACACTGAACTGATAGTTTTCATTTGTGTAAAGTAAATATATAGGAACTTTCTTACCAGCACACCTTTCACCCATCCAAACTTCACAGCACCAGCTTGATCTTCTCCCTTGTTTTCAGCTTGTTCATCTCCAGGTGTCCCTTCACCGTTAGCAACCACATCAGCTGAACCTGGGGCCACTGATACATTCTACATTTTTATAGACAGCAAAAACATGATATCTGGTCAACACATGGTTCCAGAAAACTTCCAAAGGCAAATCAAAACAGTTGACAGAAAGCTTGAGTCAAAAAAGGAAACATTCTAGTCATTTTAATAATATGATTATTTTTTGCCTCGGGAGATGATGTGTTCTTTTTGTGGGTGATTTTAGGCACCACTGAGACTGCAAGGGTGGTAAAGGAAACTGGGCAGTTCTTCNCAAAATAGTTGACAGAAAGCTTGAGTCAAAAAAGGAAACATTCTAGTCATTTTAATAATATGATTATTTTTTGCCTCGGGAGATGATGTGTTCTTTTTGTGGGTGATTTTAGGCACCACTGAGACTGCAAGGGTGGTAAAGGAAACTGGGCAGTTCTTCTGGTGAGAATATTACCTTAGGGAGAGTGATCAGAGTTGGATAGATTTAGGATACAAAAAGATGGAAAGAAGGAAGAGGGGGTGCAAGGCAGGTAAGAAAGATTATCAAGACGGGGGTGGGGACCTTCCTGGTGGCACAGTGGTTAAGACTCAGTACTTCCAATGCAGGAAGCACAGTTTTGATCCCTGGTTGGGAAGCTAAGACCCCCACATACTGCGGGGTATGGACAAAAAAAGCAAAGAAAAAAGTGAATGAGTCTTTTATAAGGCAAAGTAAGATGAAAGTTAACATTCTTTATTAATGCAATGTTTGGCCTTCTTTCCATTAACCTCCCTGGGCTTCATTTTATCCATCTGAAATAATGATAACAAAAATTCTCCACTCATGTCAGAATATCTTTAAGAAGATTCAATAAAGGAATACATAGAAGTGTTTTGTCTTTTTTTTTTTTTTCAGGTTTAGAGTTTTCTTCAAAGATGCAAAAAGTGTATGACTATAAAAATGCTACTCCTGTAGGGGAATTTTCTTCCAGATTTGATACACCTTTGCCTGAGAATTGTTGGATGTGCAACAGCATTGTACCGAAGGTGAGAAGTCTCCCTACTGACTACTAGAAAACTAGTAGAAATAAGAAGTAGTAAGTCCTATTAAAAAAGACCAAAACCTTTACTTAGTTTTCTTTTCCCCCACTGTGGCCTAATTTTGAAAAAAGATCTTCCCTGTCAGTTGAATAGTCTCGAGAAGGAAATAGCTATGTTTCTTTCAATTTAAGAACAACTTTCTAGCTTTTCTTTTAGATTTGACTGAATAATTTCAGATGTGTCCACTTAATTTAGCCTGTCTACCACTTCACTGACTAATGGTTAGACTACACCCAACTGAGCTCCCCAAAAGCAATCTTCCCCAGTAAGGATTTTGAAATTATTAGGGGAGACTTTTAGATTCAGCAGTTGATTATGTTATTAAAGAACAACTTTATAAGGACTTTATTTGGGAACAACTGAAGCTCTTGCTCTTGCCATGCTCAAGAGTTCTTGCTTCTTTGGGCTTTAGTGTACCATTAGCATGGGAAAGTCCCCTGGAGAAGGACATGGCAACACACTCCAGCATTCTTGCCTGGAGAGTCCCGTGGACTGAGGAGCCTAACGGGCTGCAGTCCACAGGGTTGCACAGAGTTGGACACGACTGAAGTGATTTAGGACATATCATTAGCATACCCACTGTAAGATGACCCTAATTCTGGGCTGTTTAGTCGAGTGATTTTGACCTTTTGTCTCTTTTTAGAAGTCCTTTAAACAAGGATTTCTCCCAATTTTGTTCTCTATAAGACTTTTTTCATGACACTATTATGCCACTTGGGTAATCAATGTAATACGTGATAGGAGTTATTGTATGTGAACTGAACTGGAGGAGATGTGAGTTACATCTTAATACAAACCAAGAACCTGCCATAGAGCAGGCCATCAATAAACGGTACCGAATCCATAAAGTGGACTTGAAGTCTACCCAATTTCTACCAATTAAGAGCAGAGAAACTCGTCTCTTATCCATTCTTGCCCTTGTTTCTTTTTTCTTCTTTCCCTATTGGGTATTCCATTTCTCACTATTTCCTCTGTGCAGGCCACATTAAATAAGCGATAGAAGGGAATGTTTCCCAAGTCAGATCATCTTATTCTATTCTGACAGCATTAGGAAAAAACTGAATGGCATAGAAAACTGAAAGTGATAGTTAAAATTCATTTCTGAATTATTTGAGAAATATTTTCTTTGAGCATACTCAATCCCTACTTAACAGATAATTGAAACTGACATTATATACTCGTATCAGTGTAAAGTATGGATAAACAAAGTCTATAAAAACAGGCTAAGCGGGGCAGAAATTGGCGACCTATACCAACCACAAATGTAAGACAGGCATGTAATTAAAAAATTTTTAGTAACTAGTTCAAAAAAAGTAAAAAAAAAAGAATTTAGTAAAATAACTTGGGTTCAAATATGGATCCTTACATTTAAAAATATATTTAATTTTTGTAGAATATTTTATGTTCCATATCAGCAATATAAATATTCATCAGCAGTAGAGGCACCCCATCTTATAGGAGAGCTCAACCACAGAATGTCTTAATAATGTACTTTACTTAATAGATCTGTATAAAATACTATCATTTCAGCACTAATCACTATAAAAATATTAACAAAATATTTTATATTCTTTTTTTCCAAACCATGTCTCTGAATCCAGTGTGTATTTTACAGTGATAGCACATCTCAGTTTGTGCTAACCACTTTTCAAGTGCTCAATAGCCGCATATGGCTAGAGTTATTATATTGAATCTTGAATGTCTATACAACACAGTCAATTTCAGATGGATGAAATACTTGAAGTTGTTCTCCAGTCAATTAAAAATTCTATTTTTTTTGGAAAGGATTCTACACTTGTAAGGCAGCTGAGTAGGTCAAATGTAAATTTTATTTTGTGTAACTGGAAAAATCAATGAGAGTGAGGACTTGAGGAATGTGTTAAAATATTCATGAATGTTGAAGAGATTATTTGGTTAGGAGATTCATTTATCTGACTTGATATGAGAAAAACTTTCAAAATTGTCAATATTCTAGTTAATAAGATCCCATGGCCAGCCCATCAGCAGCTACTCAGTCAGGGAGAAAGCAATTTCCTCTTTCTGGGTTAATTAGGGAGCACATGAGACAGAACCTTAGTCACTCACTTTTTAAAGGCAATCTTGGGACTAAAATCCATGTTTCCTGATTAAACTTGAACTTGAGGGTTTGGTCCAGGAAATTGCTCTGCTCGTCTGTGAATTCTAATGGTAACTCTGACCCTTAGATCTGGATTAGACTACCAATTATTGTAAAAAAAAAAAAAAAAGGTATTTACGAAGTAGGCTAAAAGGTAAATAAAATATCTAAAATTTCTTCTTAAATGAACATATCTATCTGATGGATGCCCTTCTGGTCAGTTTAACAGTTCAATTTATCACTAGGACATCACAATGTGCAACAAAAATAATATTCTATGAGGTCATGTCAAGGAAATAATTACATAAAGAAATTAGCAGCTATCTCCCAAGTATTCAAAATTTGAGTCACTGTAGGATCTGTAACTCTCTCTTAGTTATGTTCTACCTGCTAGAGTCTCAAAGTTTTAAATATACCACAGTGGGGAAAAATTCCTTGAATGTATATTTATTCCATGGATAATAAAGGTCTGATAGCAAATTCTTAAGTAGAATCCATTTCCATTACTTGCTGTAATGTGGAAACTGAAAAATCTTTGTCCCATATAAACTAGGAGACTCGGAATCTAGTTTGGCTACACAATTAATTCAGTGCTTGTCCTCCAGCAAGTTATTTAACCTTTCCTGGATACTGCCAATGAGGTTAAATCCAATGGGTTTTCTAAAAATCTTACTTTGAAGTAGTTTACTCTAAGGCAAAATCATTTTTCTGTTTGCCGTCTTCGTCTTCTAACATGGCAATGCAAAACCTGGTTTCACTCTTTAATAAATGCCTCCTTTGTAAGGCCAAACAGCAATTATAAATTTAACTTATCATCAAAGTATGGAACAGCACTTCAGTTCGAGGATTTGTAGGAACTTCATGGCTGTGAGCTATAACAGTGGGCTGGCAGACTCCTGGCTGGTGCACCTTCTTGGGACCAAAGTCTCAAAGACTCAAAGTTTTATGATTGCTGCCTAAAACCAGTTTTTTTTTCCTCCATACTTTGAATTAATTTGTTTGTTCACACTCCATTACCATAAATGATGACCCACAACCTTTAATAAATGCATTTTAAATTTACCTTTAGGGAATGATTATTTATTTACCAAGAGTTTTACCTGTGCGTTAAGTATTCAGAAAAGGTAAAGGAAAGAAAGAAAGACCATTTGATAAAAGGCTTTCCCCCCTCCAATATTGATAAACTAGTAAAGACTCAATCATGTGTGGTTTAAGTAAATTGCTACTGGATTTTTCTAGATAATTAAAGATTGAATTATTTTATTTAGTATAAAATATGTGATTTTTTCAGACCTCCAAAAAATGAGAAACAGCTTTCTAGCTATTACCAAAGAAGAAAAATCAGTATATATACTTTTAATATTTATTAAATGTTGTTCAGTGTGCATTTTACTTTTTAAATAAAACTTAAAATAAAAATTATCTGGTGTAAAAATTACCATGACCATCATTAATAATCATTTACTAAGTTTGTACTCATTATAAGCAACGTGCTAGACTTTGTCTGCATATAAACTCCAATATTTAAAAGCATCCTGAAAAATCAATTGATATTATATAACTTGTAGGCAAAAGGAGAAGGGGGGTAGTAGAGGATAAGCTGCTTGGATAGCATCACCAACTTAGTGGACGTAAGTTTGAGCAAACTTGGAGAGACAGGGGAGGATAGAGGAGCCTGGTGTGCTACAGTTCAGGGGTCTCAAAGAGTCAGACACAACTTAGTGACTGAACAACAACAACTTGTACAGTACTGCAAGTAAGGGATGAAGTAATTTTTCTCTACTTTTAACCAGAGTTTTCAGAAATCTGTAATTCATGACCACTAGTATAGGCATTTAGCTCTTTACTACACAGAAAATGAAAAGGATTTCTTCACTGTGATATCAAATCATTGAGATTACAAATTCTGTCAATATCTATCACTCCTGGAGTTCTATTTAAGATAGAGACTTAAAATAATGTCTTTCAAGCCTATTTTTCATTTTACCTACTAGGACAAGCTTGTCATGTAATTTTTTTTCCAGCTTGGAAGCTATAATCAGGATTTGCACAAAATCCAACTGATTTCTGACTAAGTATGTTCCGCCATTTATTATGAATGTACCATTCCTACATGGCTTTTAAAAGCATGATTAGGGATCAAAAAATCTCTTAACTTATACTATGTCAGTTACTTTCTACTTTTAAATTATTGAAGTAAACACTAAAAGTTTTTTTTTTTTGCATACAAAATCTGTGACATGTCTGAGTATTATTATATAATATTTGTTCTAGTGATCATTTCTATTTGTGATTTGAAGAACCACCATAAAGTTGTCAAGGACCACAAGAAGGTGACAGCGTATTTACTTTATACTGCAAGTCTTCATGTTTTATTTGGGAGGTGGGGGGAGAACAGGGGGAATAGCAGAATCAAATTCACCAGCAAGGAAGAAATGAACTGAAGAAGGCCCAGACTGTTAATGTCTGAAGGACAGCACAGAAGAGGAACACATGGAACAGGTGTTCACAAGTTCAGCAAGGCTAGAATGGTCCTGGCTGTGTGAATGTGCCCGTTGTAGATTTGCTGATTATGTTCAGATTCTGCTCCCGATTTGGTTATGTGCATAGTTCTTCATGATTTAATCAAACTGAAGTAACCTAGAGGAGGGTCTTCCCCAGTGACTTAGCAGTAAAGAATTGACCTGCAACACAGGAGGTGCAGAAGATGTGGGTTTGATCCCTGGGTCAAGAAGATCTCCTGGAGGAGCAAATGGCAACCCACTCCAGTATTCTTGTCTGGAGAATCCCATGGACAGAGGAACCTGGTGGGCTTCTGTCCATAGAGTTGCAAATTGTCAGACAGGATTGAAGCAACTGAGCACTCTCATCTTAGATGAGGATCAAGTTCACAAAAAGAATAACTATACTGGTTCAGAATGATTATTCAGGGCATTGAGACTAAATCTAATTTTTAATGTGTTTAATTTGCTATTCCTTCATATCTGAGGAAAAATCTACAAGTTAAAGCCCTTAGTCTCATCTCTTAAAAAATAATATGATATTTCAGACAGCCATCAAAACTGTCAAATGCAGCTATGACATTTCTCCTGTTCAGTCATTCAGACAATTTTTTTAACAATAGTGGTCTCAGAGCTTTTCTCCCCTTGTATAAATATTTATTCAAACCATGGCTTTGGAAATTATAAATCAGCCACTTTCCTCTCTATGGAATATCAGTCCTAAGAACACTGTTAATTTACACCATTTCCTTTTAATAGGGGCTTTCCTGGTAGATCAGCCTGTAAAGAATTTGCCTGCAATGCAGGGGACCCTGGTTCAATTCCTGGGTTGGGAAGATCCCCTGGAGAACAGACAGGCTACCCACTCCTGTGGCTTAGACAGTAAAGAATCCACCTGCAATGTGGGAGACCTGGGTTCAATTCCTGGGTTGGGAAGATTCCCTGGAGGAGGACATGACAACCTGCTCTAGTATTCTTGCCTGGAGAATCCCAGGAGTTAAAATTTTCACTTCTTTTGTTGTAGGTTGGGGAAGGGAGTGAGAATATTTAAATTCTGATTGCAATTTTAACAAAGTACACAGCTTTAAAAATTATCCTGTGTAATGAGGTAGGGGACAGTGGAATAAAATTTTAAGTCTGCTCATTTTACTTCTTCAGGATAAATCAAAATCTCTTTATAATGTTCTAAATTTTTCTTTCTGCCCTTCCCATGTCTCAGAAACTCCTTGTGCCCCTTCTTTGAACCTTTTTTTCCCTCTTTTCCTTCTCCTTTTTCTTTCCTCTCCTTTCCCCTTCTCTCACATAGAAAAGGAAAATGACACCTTAGTCTGACTGGAGCTTCAAATTGCCTGGCTTCTCAACAGTTTTTCTCAGGGCTGCCATTTTGTCCAAAACCACTACACTGCTAATGTCTTTTGATTAAAGCACCAAATATCCCAGATTAAATCTAAATCTTATGTCTATAAATAAAGCAGCCATTTAGCAGAATGTTGGTGATACAGTACACCCCACAAGTAAGGTCTGGTGGGGAGAGGGGTAAAGAGACAGGGCATAGCTCTTTCTCTGGATGTTGCTCAGTCTCCAGAGTTAGGACACAGGGTCCAGGATCCTGAGCAGCCAAGGGGAATTGGTTATGGAGAGGGATTTTCCTGAGGAAAGAAAGATGAGCAGAAACTAAAGGGAGGTTTTCACCATTATTAGAACCGTATTAGCACTATTCCTAGAATCCCTGGAGTGGACAATCATTTAATTTAAAAAAGGTTGAATGAATGAATATGAAAAAAATTGTTCCAGCCATTTTTTTTCTCCTTACCTTAAACCCTAGGCAAAAGTAGAGTGCATCTAGATAGGAGACAAATAATTATTTTTCATAGTAATTAATTATATCACATAAAGAGTGCTATTCATTCCAAACTATGTTCCAGATGAGCAGTAAAATAAAGTGCATCGACATATTTTAGAACAAGTTACAGAAGAAGAAATCTACTAAGCTTACATGCTTTGCTAAAGATTAGAAAAAGTGCTGCCTCATGCGTCTAACAGCTTGGCCATATTCCTTAAATAATGAAAAGTTTAGCCATTTCTGCTGCTTCTTTAGTAAAATTTAATTTAGTTACTTTTATATGCTTAAGTGCCTTCAGTAACCTTGGGCAAGGTTTTGACGAGGAAGGGATAAAATGCTGATCATATACATCTCTTCTTTCTCTTTAAAGAATATAAAAAATACCCATGCGCTCTAAAGTCTATTTGCACAGTATTATCTACAGCAGGAACCAGTGATTTCTTATTTTTTTTTTACAACTGTTGTGGAGGCATTAATACCAATGTGAAACCAGCTTAGTATTCAGTTTGGCATGCTTAACCAAGTGTGAATTGAATAGACAATAACTGTAAACAAGATCCCACATATTGCCTAACTTTCAGAATTCATTTTTTGGTTCTCTTTCCCAGCCACTAAACATTTGTGAAAGACTTTTTTGTATCTTCTGTTTATTGCAAACTAGGAACAGTTGTATGAGTAAGATGGACAGTTTGCCATAGACCTCTTCATCGGACACTTTTACTTTTATAAATAAATTCATAAACCTTACAAGGTTCTTACGGAGCAGGGAATCACCTGAAGGAATAAGGAGGATACTTGTCTGTACCCTTAAGCTTACCTTTGCAAGTTGCTCGTGGATGTCCAGCAGGCTGGGTCGGTTGACCTTGGGCCCGCTAACACTGCCGGTGTTGCGATAGTACTCGATCTTGGGCACAGCATCCACAGTGTTGTGGCCAAAAGTTTGTAGGTAGTATGTGTTTGTGTGAGAATCGTAAGCGTGAAAACTGGCATCTGTTTTAGCCGTTTCCCCAGCTTGGAGGAAATTGTCGTAGCACTCCTGATTCCCAGGCCTAAAGCTGATTCTAAACCTGTTCTGGCCTTCATCCCCAAAAGAGGTTTCCTCATAATGCGGAGGATCCGCGTTGTCATTCACAGCAGCACTGCTCTCGTGGCTCTCACTTACGACGTTAACTTGAAAGCGATTGGTATTACTGGGCGTGGAATCCAGAAATACATTGGAAGAGTTGTTCAGTGACATCTTCCAAATAGATTTTTCACTAAGCTATTTTATGGTTGTTTAAAAAAATGTGTAGATTTGCTCTCCAAAACAAACACTGAGTGCTACATTAGGGAGCTCTTGACTTTTGTTCTAGGGCAACGCAACAAACAGATTCTTGATATATTGTCTCCTATACAATCTTCAGAATGTTCTTCAAAGCTGTCATTAAAAGAGAAAATTAATCTTGTTCCAGGTAACATAAATATATTTAAGTAGGGTTGAGGTATGAGGGAACAGTTTTCTTTCATAAGACTTACAACTTTAAATTCATTTCCTTAAAAATGACCTGTCTATGAATCTGGTAGCTCAGACAGTAAAGAATCTGCCTGCAAGTCCCTGAAGGAGATTTGGGTTCGATCCCTGGGTGGGGAAGGTCCCCTGGAGAAGGGAATGGCTACCCACTCCAGTGCTCTTGCCTGGAGAATTCCATAGACAGAGGAGCCTGATGGGCTACAGTACCTGGGGTCACAAACAGTTGGACATGACTGAGTGATTAACACTTACACTTAGGAACCTTAGTTACCTAAGCAATTAAATCCTGTAATAAATAACTGCGGACGTGCTTCAGCAAACAGAATTTCCAATGGAGTCATTAAAATGCCACCTGCGTTTCTAGTATTTGCTTGTACTCAATGCAGGTGGATTCAATATGACTTTAGAAAAGATGAAATTCTACCAGACAAATTGAGCGAAGGCTAATGAGAATATTCTCAGCCTGAAACACAGTACATTGACGGTACTAAATGTGGAAACTGGAAAGTATATTATAATTGATATTAACATATATTACATCATGAGTAAATTTCTAAAATATTTTTAGAATTGCTAAAGAAAAGTTCTTGTAGGGTTATAAAAATACATCCCGTCAAGATGTCTCTGAATTCTTGGATCTTTTACTAGTCTTCAAAATATTTCATTTGTTCATACGTTTGTTTGTTTAACAAATGTTATTACGGAATCTTTAAAAAACAGGAGTATTCAGGGTAAGGAAATACATCTTAGTCCTTAATAAAGTTATATGCTATATTTAGGCAGAATAATTATGCTCTACTGATTCCCTCTAATGAAATATTCTCAATTTTTGAGAGGTTTTTATTTGACTATGAGATAGATAGGCTACATAATCATTTTCACAATCCACGATATAATCCCATTTTAGAAAGTTCTTTCATTAGAATAATACCTTTATTGATATGTTAAAATTTGGCTTTTCAAAGAAAATTCAACAAAGATAGATAAATACAAAAAACAAACAAACAAATAAACTTGCTTCTCCCCAGCAGCTATTTCTTTGAATTAAAGGAAAAAAAAAAATCTCTGCTTCAACTCCAAGTAATCATTCCTGGGGAAATAATAAGTGAAGCTATTACCTCTTTAGTTGTTATGGAACCTCTCACTTATCTTCATAGCCCTTGACATCCTCCCCTTTACTCCTCAGAATCCACTTTACAGCATAATTTTAAGTATAATTTTTACCCTGCCAGAAATATTTAACTTACCACCTGGGAGCCTTCTACTCAGGAATCATAGCCTCAGCATCACCCAGGCATATATGAACCACTTAGCTCTCACTCCCCGCCCCCACCGCCCCAAACATTAGGCTTCTTATTGGCTAAAATCTTCCTTGAAAAAGATGACCAAGCAATGATTGGCCTGAAATAATACCACCCAGCCATTAGCACAGAAGAACCTTGAGTTCTACATCAACTTGTAACCAGGAGTAAACCATTAATCCTTTTATACAGGAAGACAAATAGTTTCTTTAATTCATAAGGGGAGTTGAATTGCTCAACAGCAATCATCCAACAAAATATGAACTGTACTTCAGTTGAGGTTAAATAAATAGAATCTTGCCATTTCACTTCACATGATTCCTAGTGACCTCCTATTTTTCAGGATTTGCAGCAAAATATAGGCCTCCAGAGATAATTTTTATACTTTGCAACTAGAAAATGGTATTTGAGATTATTTTATCTCATGTATGGTAGATATTATCTTGATTCTTCTCTTCATGTGAAATGAGCAGATAGAATATGATCAGTGACTTATTGACAATTATTTCTACTTAATGGGGAAACTCTTTTAAGGAGGAATCAAACTATGGGTAAGTTTTTCAGTGGCACTGCTAAATGATCTTTTTACCTCCACCTGGCAAAACTTTTTTTTTTTTAATCAAAACTGGGTTTTGAGTTTTGTTGCAGGAAAGGTTTTGCTCAAATGTGTGAGGTGGTGCTTATTAAGACAGCACAAAGAGTTCCTCCATGCAGGTTCTGTCATTGGTTTTCCATCAGGATGATTGAAGGAGTCCTCCTCATGCTTTATTAAAAACAATTCAAGTGATTTCCAGTTGTCTGAGCAGCACAGCTGCGGTGTGATGCAGAGAGTAGGGGAAAGTCTCTGAAGTCCGCGCGCTTGACTTACATCCTGGTCCCGCCCCTTCCTGTCTGTGTGAACTCTGGCAAGTTAGCCAGTCTCACTGTGCCTTAACTTTCTCATCTGTAAAGTGCAGTTGTGAACAATACTGTATGGTAGACTTAATGTTAGAGTTAAATAAGTCAGTTTGTGTAGAACCTTAATATGCTAATTTCAGAACACACCAGTTTGCACTTGGTGTTTTCTTTTACTATTTTGACAATATTTACAATTCACTGATGACTTTTGCAGTCACATCCAAGGGTCTGAGGTAAATCATTAGAGGTTGGGATAGGTACTATGTCTATTAAAATAGGAGGAATGGTAGGTGAACAGATATCAGATTGTACAAAGGGGTCTACAGGTACCTATGTAAAATGCCTTAGAGGCTCTTAGATAAATGTCATGTTAATAAGTCAGGCTAATGTCATGAGACTGTATCAGAAATTGAGACAGAATTACATGGAAGATAAAGACTTATAACTCATTTTGCTCTTAAAGGCCACTGGTGCAAGGCATTTATCTGTTCAACAAAGTGTTCTGACTTCCCATATAATAGACAAAGGGAGTAGTTGCATTTCAGACTCAGCTGAGTGAAGCCAGCTGTTTAGATCAGCTAAGATGAGGCTGGGACCCGAAATAAGTCGTGTTCACTCACTCTGGACAGGAGCTATGAACTTATCTGCAGTATTTCTGCCACCTCTAGCCTCCCTTGCCTTCAACTGTTCCCTCAACTCCAGCCCTCTTTGAGGAGACCGTCTATTTATTCCTCAACATTTTTCCTCTACCAAAGACTATGACTGCCTCTGATAGTCATCAATTTCCTTTTTTCTTGCTGACTGACTACTTGACTACAGTGTAGTGTGAATTGGTTTTGGTTTTAGTCTTTCATCAACTAGACACTTTCACTCAAAGCCTTTTATCTCGAACTGTGAAATGAAAGTCTTTGTTCTCCATTAAGGGGATCCAGCCATTCTGGAGCAGATGGGAGATGGTTTAGGGGATATGGATGAAATTACACCATCCATAAAGCCAACCTGGAAATTTAAGACAGGTGGGTAAAGTAACAGGTGAAAATTGTCTAGAGGTCCTCTTTGTCTTTTTTTTTCCTCCTTGCTAGGGCTCTTGGGAATTGGCATCTACGGGATAATCTGACTATAACATTGAACATCTATTCCTAAAAGGGTGAGAATTTCATGAAATTTCCATGTGCTCCATGCTGTAACCATCCTTTATATCATATTGTTTTTGGCTCTGAAAATACAGATGCTAACATTTCCTTCCCACACCTTTCCCCGTGCCCCAAAAAGCATGAAATAGTCTAAGGCACAAAATAGCCCTGAACGAATGTGAATGAAGACACTTTTGGTGAAAAGAACTTCTCTTTAGCAGGATTAGAAATAATATAATGCTAAGGCAGGTTTGATAATATCTAAAAAGTTTATGGGTATTGAATATTCAGAAACAATGCTCATACTTTACAAAGTTTTTTATCTTTGGTTTTTGGAGTCTTTTTTCTTTTTGAAACAAAGATCTGTCCTTGTTAACATAACAAGTCTAGTCACCAAAATGAAAGGTCTTGTTGCGTGTCTTCCTTGGGAGACAAATGGAGTATCTGATACTTGGGGACATATCTCAGTGAGTACTTCAAAAGTCTGGGTCACTAAGGAGATGACTAGCATCATGGACATTTATAGCTTTCAGTGTGTCCAGTGGACTTGGCTCAGTGACCTGTTCTGGACCAAATTACTAACTGGCTACAAAGTATCCTAGGTTGACACTCCAATACATACTGGGGTTCAAAGAGTCTCCTTAAGGTGTGAGTTTGGTTCAGAAAATCTACAGCCAACACAGATGTGTTCTAAATCTACTAGGAGATGAAAAGTGTCAGGGATTCTCACTGAAAAAGCTGATTAGTGCAATAGACCTGGGCAATAATCATGTTATAAAATATGCAAGAAGTGTTGAGGACAGTGAATGTACAGCATGGTATCTATAAACAATGACTATGACTTCGAGGGTAGTTTAATTTCTAATACAATCACTCCATTGCTTGGTGACCTTTGAAAGTTACTTAATCTCTCTGAGCTTCAGTTCCTCATCTGTAAAATTGAAATAATAAAATAGAAATATAGTACCAAACTCAAAGGACTGATGAGAGTATCAAGTTGCATAATAAATGGAAAGCACTTAATTTAGTCCTAACTTTCAGTACATATTAATCCTTTTTGTGTGTATGTGTGTGTGTGTTTGGCAGGTCTGTATTCTCAAGTGACACAAATATTTTTGCATTATTTATCTCCTGGTGCATTCCTCCATTCATTTATAATAGATAGAATTTTGTAATTGGAAATAATTTAGAATTATGTAATTTTATTTTTTAAATTTATCAAATGAAGAGAATACTGGGGAGGTTGAATAACTTAACATCTAACAATTGCTTCTTAAGGATAATAAATAATGATAGCAAGGTATATTTAAACAGTGTTTTCTGGTTTTCAAATTACTTTTCCACTCATTAAAAGTCATTTGGTCCTCCCAGCATTCCTGCAAAACATGTAGAATAGTTTTCTTTATCCTTGTTTTACAGCTGTGGGACTTAAATTCCCATTATATAACTTTTCAGATCATAATGCTTGTTCTTGGCTAGACAAATACTAGAATTCAAATCTCAGAGTTCAGGCTCCTAAACTGAAAAATTTTCATGACATCTTAAATCTTTATTCATCTCAGTTCCCTGAGTTTCCAGGTATATTTGTAGAGTTTACAAGGCACTAGAGTTAAAAAGGATGTTAAAAATTCTCTAGTTAACCTCCTTGCTGAACTTTACAGAGATGGGATGACTTGGCCAAGGTTGACAGCTATAATGGTGGCAGAATGGAGCCTGGACTTCTTATTTCCACTAGGTCACAATGAAAACTCCTTTTGTAATTTTATTTATAAAAGGGGAGGGGAAGGGAGTATCACTATGATTCCAAGCTAGAGAATTTTATTGCAAGAGATTCTAGAAAAATAAGAAATAAAAGGGTCAAATTGTGGCATTTTAGAATCTTTATGGCCTGTGGTTACTTGTAAGGTTTGTGTGAACACTCTTGACCTATGGCTATCATTAGGAAATACATATTCTGTTTATTCTTTGGAGTGAAGGGCCCTTATCTTTGACACCTAATTCTCTAAAGCAAGGGAGCCAGAGTGAGTATGGAGAGGGTGTCTGGGTGTTACATAGGAGCAAATGCAGGGCTTCCCTGGTGGCTCAGACAGTAAAGTGTCTGCCTGCAATGTGGGAGACCTGGGTTTGACCCCTGGTTGAGAAGATCCCCTGGAGAAGGAAATGGCAACCCACTCCAGTAATCTTGCCTGGAAAATTCCACCGATGGAGGAGCCTGGTAGGCGACAGTCCATGGGATCACAGAGTCGAAGACGACTGAGCAACTTCACTTACTTACTTTCTTATTCATTAGAAAACTCAGTGTGAGGACAGAGGAAAGTGAAAAATTCCAACAGTGGTTTATCACATGGAGAAATTAACCGCACCCATTTATTGAATTTAGTGAATGAAATTAGCTTCTTCCAGCACACTGAAGGAAATTACAACTGTGTCCATCATGTGTTCCAGCAGTATAACCCTAAAAACTGTAAAGCTGGAACATTCAGGCAAGTGCATATTCAAATGTCCCTTTATCAAACTCTTCTACTTCATCTTCCCATGTAGAGGAAGGCATGCTACTATATGGGTCTAACAGGATTTTGAAGCATCTGATAATAAGAAGTCCCAAGAAGATACACAAAATCCCAACAAAAGCGAAGCCAGTTTTCTGCTCCAGAGTCAATGAGAAAGCTGACACTTCGTTGACACTCATCTTAGCTGAAGTGTTGCCACAGTAGGTACTACTCATAATTCACTGTCACATCATTTTGGGTCTTCAGAATTCCTGCTGAAGTCACCTCTTGGCCTAGATACAAAATTGGACTCACTTTAGTTTTATCCATATAAAGCATTAGACAGGTAATTTAAAAAATAAAATATGGTATTTTTCAAACTCTTTTGAGTTAACTCACAAAAGATATTTGAAAATATCATCAGATAAGGATCAGGATCAAATTAGCATTGGAGATGCTACTTTTATTGTAGTAATTACAGAATTGCCTTCATGGACACATAAAACTATACCTGTATACACTAAACGTAAAATCAAGTATAAGGGGGAATAGTCAAATTATTAACCCTGAAAGCTTTTGATTCATTGCTAGATGATTGTCATTACTTCTTTGACCCAAGTTGTCATCTAATTTTCATTTCATTTTTGCGTGTATCAATAAAGTCATAATAAATTATAGGTATAAGCTGATAAAGCTCACTAAAGTCCATGCTTTAAGGTCTATCTCCAATGCCATTTTTTTTCTGATAGATTATGATCCTTTTAAATAGGTGTAATATCTTCATTCTTTTTTACCCCCTTAGCTTTTAGACTTACATTCTTATAGTTTCTTTCCCACTACCACTTCATACACTAAATGCTAATTTTTTAAAGAGAGAAATTGTGTTTTTAAACTGGAGCCTATTATACAGAGTGAAGTAAGCCAGAAAGAAAAACACCAATATAGTTTACTGACACATATATATGGAATTTAGAAAGATAGTAATGATGACCCTGTATGTGAGACAACAAAAGAGACACAGACATATAGAACGGACTTTTGGCCTCTGAGGGAGAGGGAGAGGGTGGGATGATTTGGGAGAATAGCATTGAAGCATGTATACTATCATATAAGAAATGAGGCGCCGGTCTATGTTCGATGCAGGATGCAGGATGCTTGGGGCTGGTGCACGGGGATGATCCAGAGAGACGTTGTAGGGTGGGAGGTGGGAGGGGGATTCAGGATTGGGAGCTCGTGTACACCTGTGGTGGATTCATGTCGATGTATGGCAAAGCCAATAGAGTATTGTAAAGTAAAATAAAGTAAAAAAAAAAAAATTATGTTAAAAAGAGGAATACCCAACATAGTGGCTTGTAAGTTACAAAGCCACAGTAGCCATGGATGATTAATCATCTCCCCAACTCCTCCATTAGCTCTCACACCCTAATTAGACATAAAATCCAGGTTAAACAGCATGCTTTCTATGAAATTCAGCTGCAAGTCTAGCTCCCCAGACTCCTTGTCAACCAGATTCCCACTCTCTCTAAGCTCCTACTCTATTGAGATTCTAAAACTACAGCAAAAGTGTTCAGAATTTGTGTGTTGAATTGAAGCAAAATAGACATCAATTTCCATTTGATGTCTTAAAGTTAATGAAATTAATCAATTAAAATTAAGATTAGTTAATTAAATCAAATGGTTACTAACCCATAGCTGCCCTTCTTGAGAGAATTGTAACCAAAAGCTTGTCATCCAATAACTGAAAATGATAGACTGCTAGTGTTTTTGTCTTTTTTGTTGCCTCTTTTGATAATTTTAAAAATTGTGTTTATTAAAATGACTGACCCTTCAGGGTATTTTGGATTGAATTTTCAGAAAACAACTGAAGCAGAACAAGAAATGGGAGCTAAGGAGAGGAAAAAATGAGTAATTATTAAGAACAAGACTTACAGCTTTCAAACTCGTTCACCCACTTATGCAATAATTAATATCAAACAGCATTTATTTTATAATGGTTTGCATTACAAAATAGCTCTGTCTTCAAATCCTAAGTATCAGAAATAATCAATAGATTCTGGGATATGCTGGTTATTAGACTTTTCTGTTCAACAGAAGGAAAAATATGTTTCAACCATATTTATGGAATTTCTTTCTATCAAGTCATTTTTCTTCCTTAATAATTATAGTATACTGAATATATTTTAAGAAGATTTCAGATCACGTAAGTGGTCTTTTCTGAAGACTGAACTCTTTTTATACTATTTATCCTCTAGAAGGTAGGGGAGACTGAATTGAATATCTATGACCTTCATATTAACTAGAATTTTTTTCTGACCAAATTTTTAATTTTATTGCTTTGTCAATTAAAGGTCATTTGTTTAGATTCATACATCCTCTGGTTCATTTATTTAATGGGTGGACAAACTGAAAAGAAGTCTGCTTCTACATGGAGATGCTGGATCAATCATTTGGCTGATTCAGTGAAGTAACTAATTGAATTATTTCTTCCCTAGAGTCCTGACCTTGCTAGGTTATACCATTTGACTATCTCCTGGGACACTGGGTAAGAAGAGGCAATAAACGTGGTTTGCTGCTGGGCTTAGTAAACTGACTTCGTTCAACGAAGAGCTTGTTGCCCGCACCTGGGAATGCTACCAGCAGATAGTCCTCAGCTGGTAGTTCCTCTCCTTGATAGCAGAGAGCTGCCTTACCCAAGGTCATTTTGCTTCCACCAGCAGACAACTAATAATAATCGATTAATGTGAGAATATAAGGGCCTGGCCGTCTTGGCTTAAAGGGTCATGATTCTGAAGAACCATTCTAACTCTAGATTTCATTAAAGGATAAGCTGAGGCTGTTGTTGTTTAATTACAGCTCAAATCCTGCCCACTCCTGCTTAACTCCCCACTTTTCCACAGGTATTGAGCCCAAGGGCAATACTTAGTAAGCATTTTGCACATTAATCTCTGTCTCAGAATCTGGTTTCTGAGGAACCTAACCTGAAACACTTGGTCTCACAAAACTTAAAACATCTGAGCAGTTTTAATGATCTGTACTTTTTTTTTTTTCGGTTAGTTCATCTCGCCACCATGCAGAAATAGCCTAAACTGAGTATAGTTATGATATTAGCTAAATTTATTTATGTGTTTTTAAAAATCATGAAGATGCCAAATTGACTTCCTTATTTGAAAGTTTACTACTCACATGGATTATTAGGGAAACAGCATCGACATGATTTAGTTGGTACAAATAGCATGGCAATAGAGTTAACAGTCTCCTGTGATATCTTTTTTGGGGAAGCTGGTGAGATATGCCTGGATAATATTATTTTAATGTAGATTTATAGTTCACTGAAGTATCCTAATAAAAATTGTGCTCTGTAATCATAGAGACCATTCTCTAACATAGTATCACAAAGGTCTAACTCTATCTACATCCTCTTCAGTATTTTTTGAACAGTAGCTTGAAGACATTGAAGTGATGATTATTAAATCTGATACAAAGCTGGGCCAAAAACAATAAGTTAACTTATAGAACCAAGATTCAAGGCAATTCTGATGACTGGAATTCTGGATGGAAACCTGAACATAAAATTTAATAGAAAAAAATTTAATAAAAACCCTTCTAAAGTCCCATAATTAAGTGAGAGGGAGAGAGATACATGAATCTTAGATTGGGGACACTTGACTGGGAAGTTTATGTGAACAGATGTTTTATTAATATCTGAAAAGGAAGAACTTGGACCTTTATATTCATCTTAAAATTCTACCTTACACCAAAGATGATAATAAAATACAAGCTAAGGAGAACACCTCAAAGGGCAGTATTCAAATACTGAAAAAGAGTCTGACCATTGCTGCAGGCAATGTGTTCACACAAACAATAAGTTAAAAGTTAAGAAATTGCCTAACAGCATGCTCAGAAAATAGATTCTCTTGGGAATTTAAGTCTCTTGGTGACTGTAGCTAAAATATCAGTATTTTCTGACCTAAATTTTTCAAGTATTTGCCTAACTTGTCTTATTGCAATACCAAATCTAATGTTTTTGAGAATATACTACTAAGTATGCTGAGCTTTGCACCTTTCAGTCAATTATAGAGTATAATATGATATAAAAGTAATCAAATATTATAAAAAATTAATAGAAGTCTTCAAATACAGCACTGATTTTTTGTAATTAATAAGGTATCCAAAATCAGCACTGATATAGTTTATAATTAATAAGGTATCCAAAATCACTCAATTGTGGATAAAAAATACTTTTCTTTCACTTTCTCTAATTTCTGGAACTGAAGTAAAAAAAAATATTAGCAGGCTCTGTAAAACAGTCATGTTAATGCCTACCTCAAAGGGAAAACAGCATCTTAATATCCTGTTTATAGGGAAATAAAAAATGAAAGAAATATGGGAGAAGTTTAGATCATGAAGCTACAAAGCTATAAATAACAAACCCTTATGAGAAAAAAAAAAATTGAGAATAAAGAAATGAATTTTTATAAAAAGAACAGAATGTAAAGTTATGTGGTAAAACTTATTTTAGATATGCTGTGCCACAAAAAATGAGTAACATTATCAACATTGTACAGTTTAAATATCAGGGTCTATGTGTGTTATGATTAACATATTTCAGTATATTTCTATAATACTTCTGCAAATGATAAAATATTGCCTCAAGCCATATTGACTAGAATAAATGTTGAGGTATTTTAGAAATGAGAAAATTAGTTGAAAGCATATCATTCCTGTCATGGCAATTGCCAGAAACTGGGATTTCTAAGTTCTGATGAGTCATGGGATGGGGCCAAGGGTATACCTGCAGTTATCAGTAGGCCCAGATCTCACTGAATTGTTTTGTTGCTGGTAACCAGTAAGCAAGCTAACATGTCTTTCTATGACTAACCATGCAAATAATACTATTGTGAGTAGTCAAGAAAAGATAATAGTATTTTTACACTTGAGTCATGAATGTTACGTGTGATGATTTTTCTTCTGTGAAATAAGTTTGCTGACTGGAGATATACAAATTCACTTTTAATTCAATTTTATAGTCATTTAATCACCCAACAATGTGCAACTGCAGAAACCAAAATTGAAAAGCATGCACCCATTAATAAAAGAATCTCCTATATCTTATTTCAATCAACAGGTTTTTTCCCCTCCGGTTTACTCATCTATTAATGATATTCCAAACAATAAATCTAAAATAACAACTATTATAGTGGAATATAGTGTTCCAGGTAAAAAGTATTTTGATACCGGTCACTAGATATAATCATCTCTAATGCTAATGATATGAAAATTCATAATTTAATGAAATGAGACATACAGGAAAACCCATGCTTAAAAAATAATGAATTCTCCCATATACACACATATATATATACATCCCTTCAAATATCAAAATTATTAATCCCATTAAAAGAGGGAAAACAAGCCTTACTGAGGCCAAATCTGCAAAGAATTGGTTGATAACTTGGAATGGAATATGTTGCAGTCAAAGAAAAACCTTAAATTACAAACCCAGATGTCTTCATGATGAAGTGCATACATTTCAGGCCTTCCCAGGGATCCAAAACCTTGAGATATGCTAGAATCAACCTTCTCCCAACCTTTCAGATTGGGAGAAAGGTAACCTTAAGAGAAAATAACCTTAAGAGATAACCTTAAGAAAACAACCTTAAGAGAATTCCCCTTTTAAGAGAATCTTTGAATGGCTCCTCAAGGACTCTGACATTCCTTTTTTCTTTTTCCCCCAAAGCACTGGAAACCTGGTCCAAAAATTCTCAAAATTCTCCCACTAGAGAAACCTAGACTGTCCATACCATTCTGCCTTGTTTGCTGCCAGTTCTCTTTGGACATATTAAATTGAAGAAACATAGAAACCACCTACAAAACATTATGGAAGAATCATCAGCAAGCTGAATGGACACACACATCCGCCTTTTTTTTTTTTTTCCTTTTCTTTTTGTCAGCTGCAGCAACAGAAACGTTAGGGCTCTTTCTCCTTTAGAATTTGAACTCGGCAGACCTGCAGACTCCTTCCTCCCTCCCCTCTCCCCACCTCCTCTCCTGCTGACTAGCTTCAGAAATACAAGAAAAGCAGACAAGCTACTTCTCCTCTGGAGCTGCATTGGAATCCTGTCAGTTAATGCGGAGGGTAGGGGGAGAAAGTTACTTCGCAGGCAGAGATGTCTCACCTTCCATGCTTGTTGCCATGGAGATGAAATCCAGCGAGTAGATTTAAGGGTTGGCACGTTTGTCTGTTCGCAGTTCGGTTCAATAACCATGTAAAAGGCGTGTCTTGGGGACCTCCGTGGAGTCACAGTACCGCGGTTAGAGCTTTCCTGGCCTACGTGTGTAAATGTATCTGTCTGTGATGGACAGAAGACGTGGGCGCCCGCGAAGTGCGTGTGCGCGCGCGAGTATATTAGCAGGAAAATGTGCACGGATTTCTTCGATGTGGCAGTGTGTAAATATTTGCGCGCGCGTGTGTGCGTTTGTCAGGGCGTCTGACCGTTTGTGTACGTGAGAGAGAGAAGAGGTGGGAAGTGAGGGGGGAAGGAAATCGGCTACTGCAGCAACAGGCTCTGTCTAGTCCTCAGCTCTTAAAAAAAAAAAAAAAGACAGCGGCTCATTCTCACTCGTATCACACTTTGCAGGTGAGCAGTCCTTCATCACCAGTAAGGCTTTCTAAGGCAGTGGGGTTTTCCTTAATTTATTATTAAAAATCCTTGTTTTCCTCTCCTCTCTGCATTAGTAGCTGTGCCGCGGGCATTTTGCTCTGCTCGGTGACCTCAGCCTCAGTCGAGGAGTGGGCACTAAATTCTTACGTCTTCTCATCCTATAAAGGAAAGACGAGAGTGAAGGGTGTATGGGTTTAACTGGGGACTGTATGTGTCATCTGGAGTTATTTTTCCCTACCCTTCACCTTCCCTAAGCAAACCCAACAGAATCCTCTTTTCTTAGGAGTAGGTGCCTAGGCGCTGTCCGTAGTGCTGAAACACTGCGTTGCTGCTAAGTCACTTCAGTCGTGTCCGACTCTGTGCGACCCCATAGGCGGTAGCCCACGAGGCTCCTCCGTCCCCAGGATTCTCCAGGCAAGAACACTGCGTAGTACAAGCTATTAATAGAAGACATACAGCGAGGAACCCTTAGATAAAGCCCACATAAAGCAGAGAGGCTCATTTTGTAAACAGCATTGAATGTATATAAATCAAACTTAAACAGCATTGAAAGCAATACAAACAAGGCAACAAACAAAACCCCCTCTCCCTTCATCCTTATTTAGGACTCTTCCCATTCTCTAAGCTCAGTTATAAAGCCCCAATTCTATTTATCTTTAGATAATATATTCAGGGGCTTCCTTGATGGCTGAGCTGGGAATATCCCCTGGATAAGGGTATGGCAACCCACTCCTATTCTTGCCTGGAGAATTTCATGGACAGAGGAGCCTGGTGGGCTATAGTCCATGGGACGCAAAGGGTTGGACATAACTGAACAACAAACATAACAACACAGTATATTCAGACCCTACAAGTTGCAAACATTTGTAGATTCCTTAAAACTAAATTATTGACCTAATATTCAGTGACTGGGAAAAGTGTGGTGCAGAATTGGGTCATTGTTCATGTAAAAAAGAAGCTGAAAACAAGTGTTCTAACTGAAAATAAAGTGAAGACAAATTTCGTGTTCATTTAGACTGTTTACTAAACTAGAAAATTCCATGGTCTTAACAAAAAGCTTAATGTATAACTGTGAGTTCATATAAAACTATACTAAAAAAAGTTAAGTCTTTTTCATCTGAAACTATTAAATGCCCTATAATACAGGCCCACCAAGGGGGAGAGTGGAAGAAGTATCTACTTCCAGGAACATGTTCATTGCCATGGTTTTACTGACTCTTTTTTTAAAGCTTGCTGAAGGCCACATCATTTTTTGGTATTATATGGTATAGCAGTGCTTCTTGAAATTTAATGTGCATATGAATCCCCCAGGGATCTTGTTAAAATGAAGATTCTCATTCAGTAAGTGTGAGATTGGGTCTCAGATTCTGAATTTCTAACAACATTTCAGGTGATTCCATAGGTTGCTAGTCTCAGGACTACACTTCTAGTAACAAGGTTCTGGACATAGTATACTCTGGCCATGCAGGCACTCATAGAGTATGGAAAAGGAGGTCATTTTCTTTCCACAATTTTTCTATGTAAGTTTCTAGATTATTGCAATAATATTCTATTCAAAGAAGTTCAGAGATTAACCATTTTGTTTGCACAACATTAACAAATTTTATGAATTTATCATTTGATTGATTTTGACATTGTCTCTGGTGGGCTGTCGTCTCTGGGGTCGCACAGAGTCGAACATGACTGAAGCAACTTAGCAGCAGAAGCACTAGCAGCAGACACATGCTACAGTTTATTCAATTCTTTATTTCCATTCTATGATCTACAATCACCGATTCTCTTTGCAAGTCAAGCTTAAGAAAACAGAAGCAAGTTATATGACTCTACTACTGATGTTTGGGCCTCACTGCAAGAATTTGTTACCATGATTGGAGACTTCAACTTGTCATTTGATGACTTTAAATCTGGTTCCATAGTGAACGCTCATGATCCTGATTTGCAAAATCTGGACATTACGGATCTAATTTTCACTCATTTCAGAAAGTAGAAGAGGACCATTGTTTCACAGACCATTTGAGTGAAATCTGATCTGTCATATCATTGACATAATATACTTATGCTTGGATTTTTAAGGTTCCTCTGAATGATTTTCTGTTTTTTTTTTTTTAAATCCATACCTACATCAGTTTTGCAGTGCTTTCAGTTAATGCTTTTGAATTGATGCCAAAGGAAAGTTTTGACTATAGATTAAATTCCTTGGTATTAGTTGGTATATGACCTTGACCTTTAACAAGCTATATGAACAGTGGTGATGTTTTGAAAAGTCTGAAAAATGGCTCATTCTGAAAAGAATAAAAGGATTAAATATCAATTATGTTCTACATCCTTTGCCAAGTGCTGGGATACAAATGAGATATTTTGGAAAACAACATAGCAGGTTATATGAAGTTCTATGGAAGTACAGAAATTAATAATTTATGTTTTATTCTCCACTACCAAAGAAGTGATGAAGCATAGCAAAATATAAAATCCAGAAGAGCTGTATTTCAAGTCCTTGCCAATGTTTGTTGCCCAATTTTTATTTAAAAATTGTTGAAAGATAAATGAATGCTTTTCTAAAACACACAGTTTCTGGATTGTCTCTGATTTATTTTCAGAACAATCCAAAATTATTAAAAAGGTAAATATGTGGATGAAATTGTTTAGATCTCCTTCCAAAAGAATTACCTTTACTATGATTTGACTTTACACTTTCAGTTTATATACAAGTTCTCCACATAAAGCAATGTTCAGCTTATGCAATCCACTCTATGCTTGCTATGAGGTTGTTACTAAAGATTTACCTAACACATTCTGTACTATTTCTTATATGACATACCTCTGAAAGCATTTCTTTCAAGACCAATTTCATGAGTTGAACTCTCATACCCTTCCTTTTAAATCATCTCAAGGTAAGTGATGTGTCCTCTTGTATACAATGCATATCATGTAGATCATCACACGTGCCTTTTCCTTTAGTTACCAAGGATGTCAGGGTCAAATTAACAGTTAAAAATGTGTAACTGTATAAGACCTTAAGGTTTTTATATTTATGTTCTTTCTTTATTGACTACTGCACTTTTCTTGGGAAAAGGCAGTGGCATCCCACTCTAGTACTCTTGCCTGGAAAACCCTATGGACGGAGGAGCCCGGTAGGCTGCAGTCCATGGGGTCGCTGAGGGTCGGACACGACTGAGTGACTTCACTTTCACTTTTCACTTTCATGCATTGGAGAAGGAAATGGCAACCCACTCCAGTGTTCTTGCCTGGAGAATCCCAGGGATGGGGGAGCCTGGTGGGCTGGCTGTCTATGGGGTCGCACAGAGTCAGACACGACTGAAGTGACTTAGCAGCAGCAGCAGCAGCACTTTTCTTTGCTCAGATGTTGGTGTATTATTTTCTTTCAGTTATCTGTTTTAATGTGTGCCTGCATCCAAATGTTCTTATGGAATCAGAAATGGAGTAAATAAATTAAAAAATAAGTAAATATATAAATTTATTTCTCTACTTTTTGGCAAAAAATGTTGAGTATTGGGTGAATATATATGGTTGTCAACATAAGCTTGTTTTTAACAAGGTACTAAAATATAGAAAAATGATTATCTAGTTAGCTATGAAGAGAAAAGTCTAATTTATTATGCTTGTTAAGCTAGCAGAAGAAAATTTCTCTTTAACTATAGATCAGCTTTACTTCAAAACATATTGTTTCCCCATTTCTCCTTCTATTCTTCTAAATAGTGTCTTTTGTATGACTAGGACTTTTTCTTATGTCAGAGAGCAGATTTATTAATTATCTATCTTGTCAGAAGTTGTGGTAACTATAGAAATGCAAAGAATATGACATCCCCACTCTAATGAATATATTTGAGAATGAAGGTGTCACTAAGGAACTGAAAGCAAAAATTTTCTCTAACAAGCCAGCTCAGGATTCTTTTCAGGGGAAAATTCTGTTACTGTGAATGCTTGTCATCCTGGTTTCAGCTGACTGCTTGCTCTCAAGTTTTCTATAGTGGGATCCTCTCTTGACCTTATTACCATGTTACCTTCAGCTTTTCATGGAAATCTATATCTTGTCTGGCTTAAGTTTGTTTAGTCTTTCTGAGTTAAAATGTTTGAAAGTAGCTCTGCTTTTTTTTTTTTAAGTTGCCATTTATTCAAATATTGGATACTACAACTTTCAAATGCAAAACTTTAAAAAATGTATTGAGGACAAATGTAAATTACCTTTTTGTTATAAATGTTAAACATCAACCCAATGCTTACTTAGCTTTAGGTGGTGTTAGATAATTAATTATGTCCAAAAGTCACCTGTTTGTTTTTTAAAAATACATTCTTATTTGGATTGTCATTTTTAGGTACCTATGGCTTATTTTCTACACAAACAGTTTCAATCTTTTGGAGGGTTAAGACTGCTTTTGAAATTTCAATAGGAAATTTATGCCCTCATATACTTGCAGATAATTTTGCTCACAATTCGTGGCTCACAATTCATGGACTCTTGGAAGTCCATTTTTATAAATCCCAAAGTAATACAAGGAGTGATTTTTAAATTTCTGCTATAAATAAATGGTCTATGGTCTCATTTTCAGTTTTGCAACTAAGTATACTGATTGTCTTAAAGTCCTGTATTTTTAAAATTGCCCTATTAATTTTCAATTTTCCTTCCTTGGAGTTCTTCCACCAGGTCATCTTGACGTCTGATCTCTAGAGAGTAGCCAATGCTGAATATGCTGAAATAGGATTAGAGAGTATTGTAATAGAATGATTAAATTTGATTAGAAAATGACTGTGGGATTTTTGTCAACAGTGAAGAAATTATCTAAGTAAGTGGAATCATAAGTGAATTGAGCATGATGAAACTTCAGTATGGATAATGATCTAATGCTGGTCTATTTAATGGGTCCCATTGAAAATGAGATGGTATGTTTTGCTGGTAAACTGTTCTGCAAAGAAAAATGCACTAAATGCGTCAGTTCAGAGTGAACTTTTTAAATGAAGTTTCATTTAGCTGGTTTCAATTTTACTGCCCATAAGCCTTAAATCATTTCATTTAAACTGTACTTCAAGTCTTTTCTTTATTTACTGTTGAATCTTAACGAATATGATAAGGTACCTTGGGCACAAAGAACGTGTGAATCCATAACCATAGTATAATGTTTAATTGGCTCAAGTTATCTTGCTGGGTTAAAGAAACAGAGAAATAGAATCCATTTATTCTGCTACAGTGTATGTTTCTATAATATGCATCAATTGATTGATAAATAGGGATGCCAAAAGAATGTGAAAATCAAGGTTTATATAAGATTTTCCCTAAAACATAAGTGTTTTGACTACTTGGTAAAGGAATTTAATGCTAAATCTGTTAACACAGCTAATGCAATAAGCTTGAAGGAAAGTAATCCTATACACACTACCCATTCACTCCTCCTTCTTCTTCTTTGCTCAGTTCAGCCTTATGCTCTGTCTTGAACATGCAGAGTGATTTCCTGATCTTTGTGCGTTTGCCCTTGTTTTCATAATTTACCCTTTCCTTATGCTTTTTCATCATTCTTTCTTAACCAAAAAAATTTTGGTGAAGTTCTAGATACATTGTCATGTATATTTTAGCTTGTATTTTTAACTGTGCTCGTATTTTCATTAGGTTTGTAAATATTTTTGTAGTGTTTTTGTGAAGTTGTATGAGTTTTATATCGCTTTTTCTCCAACATGATATTTTTTTCCTAAATTTTGCCAATTATTTTTTCACTGAATAAACTTTATTTCATAGATTAGTTTTAGGATTATATAAAATCAATCAGAAAGTACTGAAAGTTCCTCTGTATCTCTTTTGCCCTTACTCTACAGTTTCATCTGGTATTAACATCTTGCATTAGTGTGGTACATTTATTACAGTTGATGTACCAATACTGACACGTTATTACTAAGGTCCATAGTTTACATTAGGGTTAATTCTTTTGTGTTGTACAATTCTACATGTTTCACCAAATGCATATCATGTATCCAGCATTATAATATCTTTAAAAAAGTAGTTTCATTTCTCTAAATACTCCTTGAGCTCCATTTACTCATTCTCCTCCTTTCCCTAACCCACCAGGTTAACCCCTGGAAATCATTGTTTCTATTGCTTTGTCTCCAGAATGTCTGTATGGAGTCATACAGACTCTGTTACCTTTTTCAGCTGGCTTTTTTCATTTAACAATAAGCGTTTAACTTTCTTTCATGATGTTTCACGGCTTGGTAGCTCATTTCTTTTTATCACTTAATAACATTCCATTGGATGGATATACCATGGTTTGTTTAGCCATTCACCTTAGCAACATCTTAGTTGCTTCCAATTTTTGGAAATTAAAAGTAAAGGTGTTTTAAACGTCACTTGGACGTTTTTGTATGAACATAACTTTTCAACTCATTTTGGTAAATAACTAGGAGTGTGATTTCTGGATTGTATATGGTAAGGGCATGTTTAGCTTTGTAAAAAGTTAACACGCTGTCTTTCAAAGTAGGTATATCATTTTATGTTTCCACCAGCGATAAAGGAGAATTCCTGTTGCTTGACATTCCTCATCAGCGTTTGGTACTGTCAGTGTTTTGGATTTTAGCATCCTAATGGCTATGCAGTGATATCTCAGTGCCATTTTCATTTTCAATTCTCTTATGACAAAAGATGTTGAATATCTTATGCTGATTTTTCATTTGTATATCTTCTTTGATGAGATGTCTGTTCAGATAGTTTCCGGCTTTTTAATTTGGTAGTTTGTTTTCTTATCATTGAGTTTTAAGAGTTCTTTGTATAGTTTGGAAATATGGCCTTTACTAGATATATGTTTTGCAAAGATTTTATCCTTGTCTGAGTCTGTCTTTTCGTTTTCTTAAGTTGCCAGGTATTTTTAAAAATAATTTTATAGAACATGAGTTTTTGTTTTCAGAAATGCATGCATTGTTACAAGGTAGCCAAACTGAACTCACATCTCTCATAAGCAAAGCTAAACTGAATGAGTATTCAGTAAGACTGAAAAAGCCTATGATACTACATAAAATTTGGTATAAAATAAGTTGAAGCTAGTGGCTATGTATAAAACAATACTTAAAACTATGAAGATTTTAAGGAGAAAGTATAAAGCTAATGGTTTGAGAATTAACTTAAATATTTTTTTACACAGTATTCTTTATACACAGTAATCCTTATATAACTATCCCAAGACTTTAGATGATGCTCAAAGCAATAAACATTTGGGGAAGAATAAGGTCTGAGTTTTCAGAAAAGTTTTGGACAGAATGTCACTCCTGGGACTGTCAGAACATCTGTCCTCACAGTACTACCATGCATCCTTAGTAATCTGAAGGAAACTCTAGGGAACTCACAATTGAGATTTGTTAATGGAGCAAAAAGTACAAAATAAATTACAAATTTTAAAAAATACACTTAGACTTATTTAGAGGTGCAGGGATTCCTATCTCTAATGGACACAATGAATGAATGGATGAATGAACAAATAAATATAGTTATTCTCTCCTTTGTTTTGGGATATCTAAGAACATATACTAAATAGCTTAGACACTGTGCCAAATATTATTTATTGATACTCAGCATTATCCTCACCCTTCTGAGCTCCCTTGTATGAGACATTTCTCAGACTCTGCTAATTCTAACCTAAATTCTACCTACAAGAAGCTCAGGTATAAAATTTAAAGGGAGGGACAGAGAAGCCACTAGTCTCAGCAACAGTAACCTTGTAGGTATCAGCAAATGGCAGATGAGATGTTATATCAGCAGCTTCAGGGCATAAGGAAGTTCTGAGACTTATCTGCTGCTACATGAAACAAAGATAATTAGTGGCAGTTCCCATGATTCCTGCCCTGCTTAATTTTTCAAACCCTAGCAATAGTTCCTGGACCATTGCTCCATCAATCGCACTAATTATTGTGTAAACCTCCCTGTCTTTGTGCATTAGATCCTACATGAAATGCCCACAGCTGGATCGAAAGCTTTTATTTCTTTTCCTGACTGAGTACTGAATAAAGAAAGAAGTAAAATCATGGAAATATACCTAATCAACTGTTTATATACATCAATATGTTTACAGTTATGCATATAGATATATATTTTTTAACATGTTTTAACAGTTTGTGAGTTGAAATATAATGACATGAAATCACTTCAGCCTACCAGTCTGTAATACACCATGAAAAATATGTTACATTTGTATACTACTAAAAAAGTATTGTTTCTAACAGAATAAGCTTATATGCAGCTATAAGCAAAAGTATAACCCTTGTTATAAAGGGTTGCAAAAGGGTAGAATTTTTGGATTATGTTCCATTTCATGAAACTGTGGTATTAGAAACCCAATGCAAGGCCTAAAGGGAATGGAAGTTCTTTTTCTCCCCAAGCAAGAAGCTTGTATATAGGCAATCTAGGGCTTATACGCTGGCTCTGTGAGGCCCTATTTTTGTATATAGGGATACAAAAAATAGGTCCTAAGTTTGTATATAGGTACTCTAGGGCTTATACACTGACTTTGTGAGGTCAGGCTCCTAATTTTTCTGATTTGCCATCTTTAGCTTGTGGCTCTTGTCCTCAAACCTGTTACCTCATGGTTTCAGAGGAATACTTCACCATCTAGCCTGACAGAAAAGCAGGGAGGCAAAGAACTTATTAGGAAAGCTTCTTCTAGCAATCCAACCGTATTTATCCTTACAACTTCTTAGAGTTGTGTCCTATGACCACACCCAATATTTTAGTTGGGCATATTGCTACTAGAAAAAATTGTGATTCTGTCGTTAAAAAAAAAGGAGGGGGACTGGATATCAGGCAGGAAACTTGTACTGTTCTACAGTAGACAGCAGAGAAACAAATAAAAACCAATGTAAAGGATGTCCTCAAGAAAAAGAAAAAAATAAAGCTGTGTTTGTGTGACCACACTGTAGACTACTGAAGCAAATTGGTTTTTACAAAAAACCTTTTGACTATCAGGATTAAGTTTAGCTGTGCTTAACAGAAAGACTCCGAATAGTAGCATATTAATCAAGATAGAGGATTTCCTCCAACTGAGAACAAGCTTGAGGTAGAACTATGAAGGTTGTTCGTGGTGGCTTCATGGTGTCATCAGAGACCCTAATTCTATTTTCCTGTTCTAGCAACATCAGTCCTTAGCTTTCAGTCATAAGCTCACTTCACGGTTCATCATGGTTGCCACTGCTACAGACATCGTTTGTCCATTCCAAGCAGCAGCAAGAGGAGACTAGAGAGGACAAAAGGGCCACTCTTCCAGTTAGGCCAGTCCCTTCTAAGGAACCTCCTCCTCAGTCCTCACAACGTTTCTGCTCATATCCTAATGGCCAGAACATAGATGCGTGGCCACGCACAGTGGCAAGTGAAGCTAGGAAATGTGGACTTCTGTATTCACAATCATCTTAAATAAATTTCTATTATCAAATAGAGGAATATGAATATGTAAGTTATTAAGTCTATCATTACCATTTACAGCAGCAGTCCCCAACCTTTTTGGCACCTGGGACAATTTTTCACGAACAGGGGAGGGAGGGGATGGTTCGGGTGGTAATGTGAGTGATGGGGAGTGATGGGGTGGGGAAGATGAAGCTTTGTTCCCTCACATGCACTCACTTCCTGCTGTGGGGCTGGGTTCCTACCAGGCTATCTGACTCAGACTGCTATCTGTCCGAGTCTCTGGAGTTGGTGCCCCTGATTTATAGGATTATATTCAAATATGCAAGACAGTGTGTGGATTAGACCTTATTAGTCAACACTCTAAGAAATGTATTGTCCCTTCTAAATGTGGTAACTAAACATTGAGAAGACTCTTGAGAGACCCTTGGACTTAAAGGAGATCCAACCAATCCATTCTGAAGGAGATCAGCCATGGGATTTCTTTGGAAGGAATGATGCTAAAGCTGAAACTCCAGTACTTTGGCCACCTCATGCGAAGAGTTGACTCATTGGAAAAGACTCTGATGCTGGGAGGGATTGGGGGCAGGAGGAGAAGGGGACGACCGAGGATGAGATGGCTGGATGGAATCACTGACTTGATGGATGTACGTCTGAATGAACTCTAGGAGTCAGTGATGGACAGGGAAGCCTGGCGTGCTGCGATTCATGGGGTCACAAAGAGTCGGACACGACTGAGCGACTGAACTGAACTGAAACATTGAGAATGACCTTGTTAAAAAGGGCAATTAAGTTAAAAACAATGTTTGCTACACAATAATCATTTTCATGAACACTCTTTGAGCTAGAATACCATATTTGGAAGAGTTAAAAATATTACCACATGGTATCATGGCTTTGGACAGAGGAAACCTAATTCATGGACTTACTGAAGAGGAGGGGGTAGCTATGCCTATAGGAAGGAACGCTTAGAAATTTGCTCTTCTGATCTTTCTTTTAATGGAGTTACTGGAATGAGATTGAGGAAAAGACATGGTGATTTAAGGAATTAGAAAGAAACCAACATGACATTGTAAAGCAATTTTCCTCCCCCCCCAAAAAAAGACAATGAAAAAAAACTGAGACTCAAGTAAGTACCCAGGAATTAAAGGAGTGATTAATGTTCAAAGGAGAAAACTGTCCCAATATTGCTTACAAAAATCAAAAGTAAATCTGTTAATGGGCAATGATCCTAGCATTGTAAAGTGGAAAAATGAAACAATTATTAAAGCAATTCAAGCAACACTGTTGGTATTATCTGAATTATTTGAATAATTGAGGTGAAAGTGGAATTCCTGCCTGGATTATTCAGATAATTGACTTAATTCTAAACTTCTCTTAACTAGTAGGGAACTTTCTTAAGTATGTAATTTTAGAATGATAAATGCTAAAAAAGACTCCTAAGTTACACAGAGTAATAGGAGAAGAAGAGAAGAAAAATAGAGAAAAAGAATGAGTAGTTAATTGTCAGAATAAATCTATTCTTTCAAGTGATAATAACCAATATCCACTTTTTCATTACAGAATGAACTTCTATGGTGAAAAAGTGAACTATATATGTATTTCAAATATAACCTGCAATATTTTTTGGTTATAAATTCCTTTCTTAGTTTCAGTTTTCCAAAGTTGGGAAACAGTGACTTCAAATTCAGCCATTTAGTTTTGTAAAGCCAAGTAAACTGACTTTAAAAACATACCATTTCTTTGACTTCATATTCTTGGTCTTTGCCTTCAGTACTTAAAATCAAATTAAAAGAATGCTAGTGGCTACTCCATTCTCTTCTTTGGTAGCAGAACCATAGTCAATGAGCCCAGTT
The DNA here is from genome assembly GCA_006410875.1 of Neotragus pygmaeus. Taxonomy (NCBI): domain Eukaryota; kingdom Metazoa; phylum Chordata; class Mammalia; order Artiodactyla; family Bovidae; genus Neotragus; species Neotragus pygmaeus. The sequence goes on along the minus strand of SJYV01052230.1, from coordinate 173,642 downwards.
GCCAACCTCCCTTACAGATGGGTGTGTCATGTTGTTACCGAGTCCAAGCTTGCTCTGCTTGCCACAGGATAGGTGTTGAGGCAAGGAAAAGACTTTAATCAGGGAGCTGGCAGATCAACAAGATGGCAGGCTAGTGCCTCAAAATAACCATCTTCTTGGGGTCTGGATGCCAGGTTGTTTTATAGATGATAGAGAAAGAAGCAATGAGGAACTAAAGTCAAAAGCAGAATAGAGAGGGAGATGCAGTGCGGAAGTAGAGTGAAAGAGTCCTCAGTCTTGCAAAACATCTCCAAGGGAATGTCCAGCCTTGGGAAAATGTCAGCCTTCAGGAGAAAAGGAAAGATATACCCATTTGAATGCAGAGTTCCAAAGAAGAGCAAGGAGAGATAAGAAAGCCTTCCTCAGTGATCAATGCAAAGAGATAGAGGAAAATAATAGAATGGGAAAGGCTAGAGATCTCTTCAAGAAAATCAGAGATACCAAAGTAACATTTCATGCAAAGATGGGCACAATAAAGGACAGAAATGGTATGGACCTAACAGAAGCAGAAGATATTAAGAAGAGGTGGCGACGATACACAAAAGAACTATACAAAAAGATCTTCATAACCCAGATAATCACGATGGTGTGATCACTCACCTAGAGCCAGACATCTTGGAATGCAAAGTCAAGTGGGCCTTAAGAAACATCTCTACGAACGAAGGTAGTGGAGGTGATGGTATTCCAGTTGAGCTATCTCAAATCCTAAAAGATGATGCTGTGAAAATGCTGCACTCAATATGCCAGGAAATTTGGAAAACTCAGCAGTGGTTACAGGACTGGAAAAGGTCAGTTTTCATTCCAATCCCAAAGAAAGGCAATGCCAAAGAATGCTCAAACTACTGCCACTTGCCCTCATTTCACACGCTAGCAAAGTAATGCTCAAAATTCTCCCTCCAAGCCAGGCTTAAACAGTAGATGAACCGCGAACTTCCAGATGTACGAACTGGTTTTAGAAAAAGCAGATGAACCAAAGAGATCAAATTACCAACATCCATATCCATTGGATCACTGAAAAAGCAATATATTTCCAGAAAAACATCTACTTCTGCTTTACTGACTATGCCAAAGCCTTTGACTCTATGGATCACAAGAAACCGTGGAAAATTCTTAAAGAGATTTCCTGACCACCTGACCTGCCTCCTGAGAAACCTATATGCAGGTCAGGAAGCAACAGTTAGAATTGGACATGGAACAACAGACTGGTTCCAAATGGGGAAGGGAGTACATCAAGGCTGTATATTGTCACCCTGCTTATTTAACTTATATGCAGAGTACATCATGAGAAATGCTGGGCTGGATGAAGCGCAAGCTGGAATCAAGATTGCCAGGAGAAATATCAATAACCTCAGATATGCAGATGACATCACACTTATGGCAGAAAGTGAAGAAGAACTAAAGAGCTTCTTGATGAAAGTGAAAGAGCAGAGTGAACAAGTTGGCTTAAAACTCAACATTCAGAAAACTAAGATCATGGCATCTGGTCCCATCACTTCATGGCAAATAGATGGGGAAACAATGGAAACAGTGACAGACTTTATTTTATTGGGCTCCAAAATCACTGCAGATGGTGACAGCAGCCAAGAAATTAAATCACTTGCTCCTTGGAAGAAAAACCATGACCAGCCTAGATAGATAGCATGTTAAAAAGTAGAGACATTAGTTTGCCAACAAAGGTCTCTCTAGTCAAAGCTACGGTTTTTCCAGTAGTCATGTACGGATGTGAGAGTTGGGCTATAAAGAAAGCTGAGTGCTGAAGAATTGATCCTTTTGAACTGTGATGTTGGAGAAGACTCTTGAGAGTCCCTTGGACTGTGAGGGTATTCAACCAGTCTATCCTAAAGGAAATCAGTCCTGAATATACATTGGAAGGACTGATGCTCAAGCTGAAACTCCAATACTTTGACCACCTGATGTGAAGAACTGAGTCACTGGAAAAGACCCTGATGCTGGGAAAGATTGAAGGTGGGAGGGGAAGGGGACAACAGAGGATGAGATGGTTGGATGGCTTCACTGACTCGATGGACTTGAGTTTGAGCAAGCTCCAGGAATTGGTGATGGCCAGGGAAGCCTGGCATGCTGCGGTCCATGGGGTTGCAGAGTCGGACATGACTGAGCAACTGAACTGAACTGAATCTCTTCTATTCACAAGCGAGAAGGGACAAACTATCTCTCCATGAGCTGAACAAAGGCACATTAGTTTAACAGGGGGACAGGGTACTGCAGACAAGCCATTGAGTATGATTATAATAATAAAAGTAAGTCAAAGAAACAGTTTCTAACATGGAGTCAGAATTGGCTTCCACCCTGCAATAATGTGACTAAGTTTTCACCTGTGAATGGGAAGTGTTGTGTGAGACTTCTAAATAGGAGCCTTCTTTTCTGAACAACTTCTTGCCTTCAATCCAGACAAGATGCCTAGATCTCCAGTAGCCAGCTTGGGCCCTAGGGTGACCTTTAAAATGTTTGCCACACACTAGGGTGGTGAAAGATCAAGAAAGAATAAAACTGTTCAGTTCAGTTCAGTTCAGTTCAGTTGCTCAGTTTTGTCCGACTCTGCGATCCCATGGACTGCAGCACGCCAGGCCTCCCTGTCCATCACCAACTCCTGGAGCTTGCTCAAACTCATGTCCATAGAGTTGGTGATGCCATCCAACCATCTCATCCTCTGTCATCCCCTTTTCCTCCTGCCTTCAATCTTTCTCAGAATCAGGGTCTTTTCTTCGCATCAAGTGGCCAAAGTATTGGAGTTTCAGCTTGAACATCAGTCCTTCCGATGAATATTCAGGACTGATTTCATTTAGGATTGACTGGTTTGATCTCCTTGCAGGCCAAGAGACTCTCAAGAGTCTTTGCNTCTTTCTCAGAATCAGGGTCTTTTCTTCGCATCAAGTGGCCAAAGTATTGGAGTTTCAGCTTGAACATCAGTCCTTCCGATGAATATTCAGGACTGATTTCATTTAGGATTGACTGGTTTGATCTCCTTGCAGGCCAAGAGACTCTCAAGAGTCTTTGCCAACGCAACAGTTTAAAGGCATCAATTTCTCAGAAGAAACCTGAGTCCGTGATAATTGTGGAGCAACTATACCTGCTCTGGGATGCCTTCCTCTACACTATTTTTACTTAAAAGAGTAATAAATTCTATCTTGTTTAAGACACTATTATTTCCAGTCTCTGTTACTAACAATACAATTCCTAAATGATACACAAATTATTAGTTGAAAATATTTTGGAATTTTAGTATTAAATTTCCAGGTATGTGTAATATAATGGTTCTTTCCTTAATCTCCCTCCATCTCCCTCTCTCCTTTTCTGCCACTCTATTACAAATACATTTCAATTTGTAAGAGAGAAAACTAGGTAGTTATGTGAGGTTGCATCAGTAATGCATTTTGTGCCATTGCAAAGGATGAATTTTGTAGTAGGAATTATGAGAAGGTAAAAGCTAAATCATTACTCAAGATTTTTCAGCATGTGTATATGGACTTAAAAAAATAAGCGTGGAAGGAAAATATAGAAATGGAATGTAGCAATATTATGTTAGCAAATGTGTTAAAAATTTTTTTTTCACGTTTTGCTAAGGTAAGTAAAATATAATAGCAAGTGAGGGAGGAAAGATCAATCTATAGAGCAGTCAGATGGAATAGTAGCTATTCAACATTTTCTCTTCAGAAGCTGCCCCAGTTCTCTCCATCTTTTGAGATTCAGCTCTTCTGTAAAGTTCTCACGGATCTCCCTATAGAAATTAACCTCTGCCATTTATGCATTTATCAGGACTAGAGTTAAATTACAGCAAGGGAGGTACGTGTCTTAGGTACATCATTTAAAGGATGCCAAAAAGCTCAGTAATCAAGATAAATATTTTAATGAAACATTTTAATTAGCATACCACAGTAATGCAGGCCAGAGCCCTGATTTTGTAAATAAAATTTTAATTATATTTCATATTTGTCTCAATTACAGCACTCAAATAGTGCTTTTTATAAGTGTTCTCCCCTAATAGGGAATAGGCTGTATCTGTTTTTGTATTCCTCATGTTCTTACTATTCTAAGCATAAAGGCCTCTTAAAAAATATTAAATTGAAGTTTTTGAGATTTTGCAAGAATATACTCTACAAGAGACTGCAGGTTTGTTTTCATCTTAAATTCAGTAACAGCCAAAGAATAACAGAGAGTGATGGATGTTTTGAAAGTACTTACAATTCAGTTCTATGAAAAACACTTGACTTTTCTTTGATTAAAACCCTGCTCAGCCTGGAGAGATAGGGAATTGTAATACTACTTTATATTCATATAGCAATTTGCCCTACATAAAGTGCTTTCTTTTAATTCTCATCTTAATCTTGCTCGGTAGGTATTATTATCCTTATTTATTATGGAAAGATTGAAAAGTTAAGTGACTTGTCCAAGGAGTTACAGGCAGACAGTGGCAGAGCAGGGGTTGTAACCCCGTTTTTTTGTGTCAAAAATCCAATGACTTTTCCTACTCCAAATACTAAATCTTGGAAAACTGACTGAGGAGAAACAATTCATGCAGTAACAACAACAGCCTGTGTTGTGTTTTTGAAACAATGTCAGTGACACCCTAAACAGTAGTATTTTATCAAGTGTACCTATATGATTAAAATTGTTCTGATGCTTATGTGTGTGTGTTTGATGAAGTAACTCTTCTGGCATAGGATTGGCTGTTTTATGGTATTTTTTCGTTGAAGGAAAAAAACCCTACAGTTTGAAATGTCAAGGAAACGGGGTAATTGAGGAAATTATGTATTACTTGAGTATTAGTTTCTAACTACAGCTTTACCGCTGATGTGTGCATGATATTTAGCAAAGCATGTAAATCATACATGTTTGCCTCTTTACGAAAAGAAAGGTTTGGTAAGGTCTTTGAACTTTTCAGCTGAAAAAGGTTATTTCAATGTGAAATATTATTATGGTACTCCCAAGTTAGAAGTTGATTAAGTTTAATGAGTTTCTTTTTCATATATTTAGGGGGGAAAAAAATCTATGCCTATATTTTAAAACTCTATACGGTAATTAAATTTGTTTGAGAGCCTGTAACTGCTTCAAACAGAATTTCCATCAGTATATAATAAACACAACCAAAACCCCAAATGTTCATTATTGGCTAGTCTAGTAGGTTTCTCAGGAAAAGTATAGATTCTCCTTATTGATTGCTGCCTGGAGAATGAAAAACTTTAGTCTTCTTTTTGCCTTATTCTCTAGAACAACCAGAACTCAAAGGAATTCAAAGCCATTCTTTCTGGTGAATTTCAACCAGTCATCAATGACTATTTATTGAATGTCCACAGGGTGCCTAGGCACTGAAGTAGCAAGTGATTTATTTGCATTATTCAAAGGATTTCTAAGGGGAGTCTGAAGATTAGCAGACGTTTTTAAAGATGCTAAGCGGTGTGTGCTTCTCTAATTTAAATTGCCCCTACAGGAAATGATTAGAATAGTCTAGGTTTCAGAGCCCTAGAGATTTCCAACACCCAGAGCCGACTTTTGTTGGTGAAGACCCCCACTGGGTGCCACAGGACTGAAGGGGCTGGGACTCAGAACACTGCCCTCCCGCGGGCTTCAGGACAAATCAAGCCCTCCTTGGGCAGGAGCAGGACCGACTACGGCCGTGGTGGCTCACACACGCCACCAACCCATCCTTCTCCTCCCCTCCCCGCGCACTCCCACTCCCTCCCCTCTACCAGCTCACACCATCTCCCAGTCTCCCAGCCCTGACTGGTTCTCGCGAGATCCGGGCAACTGAGCGCTCGGGGCCTTTTCAAATCGGGATCCGTTACCGCTTTGCCGGCCGCCGCCATTGTCGCGCTCGGAGCCCCCCAGCGCAGGCGGCGGAGGCGGAGGCCGTGGCGGCGGGATGGCTGACGCCGACAAGCCCGAGGTGCTTAGGGCCGCTGGCGACGACAGCCCGCATCGGCAGCCCTCGGAGCCGCCGGGCGAGCCCCGGCGAGAACCTCACCCGCCCGAGCAGGAGAAGCAGCCTCCGCAGCGCAGCAGCAGCTCCAATGGCGTTAAAATGTATTGTCTTTTCCTCAGGGGACCGGGACGAGGTGGGGGGCGGGAGATGGACCCGGGGGCGCGGGGTGCCGAAGCCGGGGCTGAGCCTCGGCGGAGGATNAAACCTCAGATATGCAGATACCACCACCCTTATGGCAGAAAGTGAAGAAGAACTAAAGAGCCTCTTGATGAAAGTGAAAGAGGAGAGTGAAAAAAATTGGCTTAAAGCTCAACATTCAGAAAACTAAGATACTGTCATCCCATTCCATCACTTCATGGGAAATAGATGGGGAAACAATGGAAGCAGTGAGAAATTTTTTTTGGGGGGGAGCTCCAAAATCACTGCAGATGATAATTGCCATGAAATTAAAAGATGCTTGCTCCTTGGAAGAAAAGCTATGACAAACTTAGCAATTTAAAAAGCAGAGACATCACTTTGCCAGCAAAGGTCTGTGTAGTCAAAGCTATGGTTTTTCTAGTACTCATGTATGAATGTAAGAGTTGGACCATAAAGAAGGCTGAGCACAGAAGAATTGATGCTTTTGAACTGTGGTATTGGAGAAGATTCTTGAGAGTCCCTTGGACTGCAAGGAGATCCAAACAGTCAATCCTAAAGGAAGTCAGTCCTGAATATTCACTGGAAGGACTGATGCTGAAGCTGAAGTTCCAATACTTTGGCCATCTGATGGGAAGAGCTGACTCATTTGAAAAGACCCTGATGCTGGGAAAGATTAAAGACAGGAGGAGAAGGGGACGACAGAGGATGAGATGGTTGGATGGCATCACTAACTCAATGGACATGAGTTTGAGCAAACTCCGGGAGATGGTGAAGGACAGGGAAGCCTGGTGTGCTGTAGTCCACGGAGTCGCACAAAATTGAATACAACTTAATGATTGAACAACAACAACAAGTTGCTTTATAATGTTGTGTTAGTATCTGCTGTGCGATGAAGTAAATCAGCGATATGTATACCTATATCCCCTTCCTCCTGGACCTCTCTCCTACCCGACCCTGCATGTCACCCCTCTGAGTCATCACAGAGCACCAAGCTGAGCTCCCTGTGCTATACAGCAGCTTCCCATTCGTATCTGTCTGTTTTACACATGGTAGTGTATCTACGTCAGTGCTACCCTCTTGTCCCCTCTTACAGGGGCACCTTGAGCACCCCTGGCAGGACTCTTGGACAAGCTGGTAACCACGTGTCCTGCACGTTCCTGATGCCGAGGGGCACTGGAGGGGAGTGCTCTAGGCTTTCTGTTGCCGATGCTCAGGCAGTCGGTTCACAGCAAGTTTGAGCAAGATACTTCTTAGACATCATTTGGCGGTCAGATTGGTCTTGGACCAACACAATTTTAAATGAAAGGATTTGTTTGCAGAAATGACTAGTTGGGGATCACGTTGATCTTGGCGGGAGGAGGATGGGTCTGCAACCTGCAGCCCTGAGCTTGATCCTGGACAGCCCTGTTATGTGGAGGTGGCATGAAGGATTTAGAAAGAAGAACCTCCCCTCCAGTAAACCTCATCAAAAGGGGAGAGGGCCCCAGGATAAATAAACCTTCTCTTAACCATCGGCCTCCAGGCTGAGAATCAGGTCGATCTCTTCACCTGTGAAGTCGGAGGGCCAGCAACAAAAACACAACCCAGGCCCTGCCCTTGAGGGAGCGACAGTTACAACTTATCAGAGGGGTGAGTTTGTTCCCCTCACAGGCCTGGCCCGCTGTGGGCGCTGAGGACACAGGTTTTAACGAAAGAGGCAGGAAGGAGAAGTCACAGGATGTGCCTGCGGGGGTGGGGAGTGGGAGGTCAGGTCGAGAAGGGTTTTAAGAAGCATTTGTGGGAACTTCCCTGGTGGTCCAGTGGTTAAGACTCGCTACTTCCAATGCAGGGGACTCAGGCTTGATACCTTCTTGGGGAGCTAAGTTCCGACATGCTGTGCAGTCCAACCAAAAAATAAGCAAAGAAGGGTTTACAGCATTTGGGGAAGCACCCTCGGCCAAGTGGACAGATCGAGTTTGAGAGTCCTGGCTTTGGAGCAGGCAGGCCTGTTTCGTTTTCTGACTGCTGCATGCAAACTCTGTGATCATGGGCAAACTCTGAAGTATTTCTGAGCCTGTTTCCTCATCTGTAAAATGGGATCAATAGTACCAACCTTGGAGGATTGGTCTACAAATCAGAAGCGATAACACGTGTGAGGCCTTCGGTCTTCCCAACCTGGGGCTCAAACCCAGTCTCCACACTGACATACACATGGATCTGGGCACTTGTGTGTCTACCAAGAGCAAGAAGGCTGGAAGGGGGCAAGACCACCTCAGTAGAGCCTTGTAGGGCAGTGTCTGGGCTCTGACCTAAGTCCAGAGAGAACCAGTGGAAGGTTGGCCTGCGTAGGAGTGAAGGTAGGGAGGAGGGGGAGGATCTATCTCTACTGGCAAATGTTGACGTGTAAACACAAGTGGTGGTGGTGGTGGTGGTTTAGTCACTAAGTTCTGTCTGACTCTTGTGACCCCATGGACTGTAGCCCACCAGGCTCCTCTGTCCATGGGATTCTCCAGGCAAGAATACTGGAGTGGGTTGTTATGCCCTCTGCCCGGGGGAAATACCTGACCCAGGGATCAAACCCACATGTCCTACATCGGCAGGTGTGTTCTTACCAGTGAGTCACCAGGGAAGCCCGTATACACAAGGAAGCACAGTTATTTGCTGTGGGGTCCTCATGAAATTGCAAGAAGGAAGGCAACCAGCTCAGAAGTCCTTGCTCCCTGGCTCACCAGAGCTCGTGCTGCTTGCTAGCTCTGCACGTGTGTATCTTGACGTGATGGGGCGTTTGCCTGTGCTGGGCTTGAGCTGGGTGCACAGCATGGAGGTGAAGTTGCGGGATGCTGGCCGGGGGATGCACCCAGTGGACTGTCTTTGACTGGCCTCCTCTGCTCACGCTATGTCCCGCACTTGTTCTCAAGGAGATCTGTGAAGCCTCTTATTTCCCACTTCCAAGTTTTTCTGTAATCCAGGAGAATAAAGACGATATGGGAAATACAAATACTGACTAGGGCCAAGAAACAAACGCAGAAACCTCTCCAAAGTGGGAGCTCACCGAAGGCCAGCTCTGGGATCCTGCAGGAGTTGTGGTTTCTCAGTTTCTTCCTCGGTACACTAGGGAGAGTGGTCCCTACAAAATGAGGACTCTCAGGAGCACGGACCTTGTGGGAGGTGCTCAGTCTGTGGGAACCGAACTTGACATCGATGGTGAAAGAGACCCTGAATTAACCCACCAACAGGAATTTAGAGGTGGGCACTCCAGACAGAAAAGCAACAACTACAGCACACTCTCTCTTCTGTCTCTTAGAAAAACAAAACCAAACCAAAAATAAACCCCCCAGATTTCCATTCAGAGCCTGCTCTGTGCAAAATTTTCACTACCCTTATTTAAAAGAAAACCCATAGCATAAAATTTCCCTTCCTAACCATTTTAAAGTGTGTTGTTCAATAGCGGTTAAGTGCTTTCACACCGTGGTAGAACCAATCTCCAGTACTTTTCCATCTTGCAAAACAGCAACTCCGTATCAATTAAACACCGATGCTCCACCCCCTGCCCACNCCCCCTTTAAAGGCCAATAGTTAGTGTTCATCACTAGGGAGTAACTAGGGATGACATCATCGGACATTGCTTCTTAACCGCCGAGAACGTTTGTAAAAGGAATATCTGCACCCCCCCACCCCCCACCATCTTCCCGGCCTCATTCTGAGCTTTATAAGTTCACTGTTGTTTTCTAAAGTGTGTATTCATTTCTTAACTGACCTATATACCAAGAGGAAGTATAGTAACGTGCTGTGAGACCGAATGCATTGTGTTATCCTTGAACTGGTGAGAGCTACTTTAAAAAGGGAACGGTGCGTGGTGGCTTGCTCCACCCCCTTCTCTACCGCTTCCCCGTGTTTGTCAGCCACACAGGCTTTTTAAAAAAACTCAGTGCGGGATGGTAGGATCTTAATTTTGGTAAAATAAGATCATTTTTTAGTTGAAGGAAACCCACCACTTAAAACATTGCAGCTGTCATCAGTGCCGATGAAGAATGTAGTCGGTTCGAGTCATAATAATTTCCAGTTAAAAGGAAATGCTGTGCTTCCCTTTGTTCTTGTTATACAGAAGGAATATGAAGTCAGACATTTCATCTGCACATGCCCAGCTCTTTAAACCTGAAGTTGAAAGTATTTTACTTTTGTGAGAAAACGAAATTTACTAGAAAGTAGTGAAGATAATGTTCACACTAAAGTAGGAAAGATAAACGTTCTTACTTCGAATGTTTGGAACACTATGTAAGACCTGGACCAGTCTAAGGGTTGATTGCAGATGAAATAAAGTAGGTCTCTCAGCTCTGCTATGTACTTTTGTTCTCAACTGGATTTGAATAGGATGGGCAGTATCTTCTAGGAAAAACAGAGATGTGGTTATAGGAGATTTGACCTATCTCCTATTGGAGTTTGTTCCTGGGTGGAACCTGGTGCACTTAGTAACTGAAGACCAAAAAAGTGAATGAAGCATTTTCTACCCTTCCTGCCAAATTGTGGGCTTTCAGGGATTTGGCATCATAAATATAAGTGAAAACCAGTGGAATGAGAAATAAGAAGTACTTTGTTTTATCTAAATATGGACCTGCCACCTCCTTACCAAAAAGTACAACCTTGAATTATGGAAAGAAGCCCTACTGTACTTGCGTATGATTAGTATAATAGTCTTGGTACAGATAAAGCTGGTATCTGAACTTCCATGAGATCTAAAAGTCTATAATCCCTTTTAAAGTCCCATGGGGGTGTAGATAGACAAAAGAAGTGAGAAGTGGGAAAAGAATCACTTTCACTTCTTACTGAAGCAGAGGTAAATATAAGGTGAAGAAATGTTACCAGTAAATACAAATGCAGATTCTTTTCATATTGCTTATAACTCATCTTTCTCCCTGCCTCTTTTCCCAGTTGTGTAAAGAAACCAGTTTACTATTGGGTTTCTTGTACTGTCTATTCCTTAAGAACATAAGACAGACCATCATGGATCACTTGGGCTTCCTAGGTGGCTCAGTGGCAAAGAATCTGCCTACCAGTGCAGGAGACCTGGGTGTTTTATCCCTGGGTTGGGAAGATCCCCTGGAGGAGGAAATGACAACCCACTCCAGTATTCTTTTTAGGAAAACCACATGGACAGAGGAGCCTAATGGGCTACAGTCCATAGGATCACAAAGAATCAGATGCTGAGTGACTGAGCACACAGGCATGGTCACTCACACTAAGTAACTAGAGACATTTACCTATATCAGCCCAACAACATTTTTTTTGACTCTGGGCAGAAGTAGTCAACAACCCAACACATAAACCTTGAGTTGATTCACCATATATTCTTAATGATAAGAACTTGTAGCACTGATAAAAATGGCCACATATTGCCTTAAAATATATGTTGCTTAGAGGTGAACAGAGTGCTGTTTGTTATCTAGAGTGAAATGACTTTTACTGAGGCTAAGTCCATAGTAATTGAGCACGGAGGCAGCTATGTTGGCATCAGCTATGTCTTACTCCTCTTTGTATTTAAAAATGCCCAGTAAACATTTTAAGAAATGCCAAAGTGAGCTTTCATATGATCATGAAACTCACATACAGAAGATTTATTTGGCATGTTCACATCTTTTGACAAGAAATTAAAGATACTTCCCTCGGTCTAGTCTTTTTCTTTACGCTAAAATGGTATACTAGCTCTCCTTTTCTTAAGTGAATGTGAGGAAAAATAGCAGTGTTGTTATAATGCTTCATTATTCATGTGTGACTAACATCTTGGAGCATATGGAGACTGAGAGTTACGTTATGATGTTTGTATATTTCTTTTTTGAAATTAATTTTTATTTTACAGTGTTGCATTGGTTTCTGTGATGCAACAGCATGAATCCACCAAAAGTATACGCATATCCCCTCCCTCATGAATGTTCCTCTCACCCCTCCCCTATTATTATAGTTCACTTTCTTAACAATCAGACTGTACCTTTAGCAACTACACTGATTTTACTTTCCATAGTAATCTTAATTTGTGCATTGTAGATGAGCAGTTTAGAAATATCTTTAAGATGCCACTAATTGGGAAAAACTTGGAAGATGTCTCTCCCTCTGGTAATCCCTTGAACAGGAAAGAGCATATCCTTTACTACTCAGAAGTGAAAGTGAAAGTCACTAAAGTCTGACTCTACTGAAGTGGGTAGCCTTTCCCTTCTTCAGGGGATCTTCCCAACCCAGGGATTGAACCCAGTTCTCCCACATTGCAGGCAGATTCTTTACCATCTGAGCTACCAGGGAAACTCAAGAATACTGGAGTGGGTTGCAGGGATCGTCCCGATCCAGGAGTCAAGCCGGGGTCTCCTGCACTGCAGGTGAATTCTTTACCAACTGAGCTGTCAGGGAAGCCTTTATTACTCAAGGGATTATATTATTATTACTACTCAAGAGATTAATAATAATTAATGATCTTACATTATTGCTTTTTAGTGGAGTTGTCAGATTGTTGTAACTACAACATCCATGTAAGAATAAAAGAACATACTTCAGAACTTTGTGCAATTTTCCTAGTTGGTTTCACGTAGGAAGAAAATGGCAGGGGAAGGAGTATTTGGATAGGGACTGTATAGCTGTCTGCTCACCTGAACAGAGACTTACTTTAAAA
>SJYV01052230.1:125805-159762 GCA_006410875.1 Neotragus pygmaeus | reverse complement strand
AAAAAAAAAGAATGACAAATAGCTGAAGTGTAATTTGTGCACTGGCTCACTGCCACAGAATTAGTTTCTGAAAGCAGAACTAAATTGTTTTTGCTCATGACTTGTATGAATTTCCTTGTGGCTTAGAACGTAAAGCATCTGCCTGCAATGTGGGAAACCCAGGTTGGATCCCAGGGATGGGAAGATCCCCTGGAGAAGGAAATGACAACCTACTCCTGTACTCTTGCCTGGAAAATCCCATGGATGGAGGAGTCTGGTAGGCTACAGTCCATGAGATCACAAAGAGTCGGACAAGACTGAGTGACTTCACTTTCATTTTCACTTGCACAGTATCTATTACTTGACAAAATCATAAGAAGTTTCAATGATGTTTGTAATCTATTAGATCATTATTTTTGCAGCTCCCAAACAGAGCCCTGGGAAAAAAGCAAGAGAAGGAACAGTGGGTTTAGCAGTCCAGCTGTAGTTTCAGCCACATGAAGGAATAAATAATTTATTATGATAGTTGAAATGCATATACAACTTGTCTGTAAGTCCAGGGAGATAAAAACAATGATAAATTTTGACAGGTTCAAAGAGAATAACTCAAATAAAGATAACACATAGAAGAATTTATAAGATAGAATAATGAGTGTTCTCTAGGCAATTTGAAAGGAGCCTCACTGACAAGGCTGTAGAATTCCCTGATCTCTTCAACAAAAGAAGCTACAAAAATGAAAATACCACCAATGACAGAAGTGGCAGAATGCTTTTGTNAACACATAGAAGAATTTATAAGATAGAATAATGAGTGTTCTCTAGGCAATTTGAAAGGAGCCTCACTGACAAGGCTGTAGAATTCCCTGATCTCTTCAACAAAAGAAGCTACAAAAATGAAAATACCAATGACAGAAGTGGCAGAATGCTTTTGTTACAAAATTGCTCTACTGCTAAATCAAGAAGCAGCTAACATCATCCTTTCTCTAATAATTTCCTCCAGCAAAAGGAATTATGAACCTTGTCAATACTTAGATGGAGAAATGGAGTAATTTGGTAGTGTTTATTGTTTGATAACAGTCAAGGATATATTTTGTGAAAGCTATGGATTAAGAGGCTATGCCCCTTCTAGAAATTTAATCACTAAGAAAGAAGAGAGTGCAGAAGTTAGCTTAAAACTCAACATTCAGAAAACAAAGATCATGTCATCTGATCCCATCACTTTATGGGGAATAGATGGGGAAACAGGGTCAAACTTTATTTTTTTGGGCTCCAAAATCACTGCAGATGGTGATTGCAGTCATGAAATTAAAAGATACTTACTCCTTGGAAGGANGGCTGCCGTCTATGGGGTCGCACAGAGTCAGACACGACTGAAGCGACTTAGCAGCAGCAGCAGCATACTTCTCTCACTCTATGTCTTTAATCTCTTTTTAAAGGGGTATCTTAAATACATGCAGCACACGTGTTCAACAGAATGCCAGGAAAAACAAAAGTTCATCTATTTGTTCAACATTTACCGAATTCCTCTTCTGTGTCAGGCGCTGTCCTATGTGCTGAAGGACATAGGACCTAAAAATGAACAAACAGTCACAAATCTCCCATTGCTTCTAGCATGGTAGCTTGCACATGGTAGGTCTCTATGTAGTTACTGTTGATTGGGGGTGGGGCAGAACCCAAAGATTAGGAAATGGGGACCAAATATCAAAGCTGAAAAATAACACTCGCCTCACTCTGCTTCCTTACAGGGCGAGGTTTGATGTGTTTGTTCTCTGAGACCAGTAATCCGTCTCTTTTGTGAATGGTGTTTCTTCACAGTGGAGACAATAAGGGTGGAATTCTATACTCTGCTCCATACTTTACATATTTGAAGTCTGTCTCAGAGTGAATGCTCCAGGACCCCATAGAAGTGGACTGACTGGGCAAATGAGTGAATAGATAAGTCTGATTTGTAGCACAAAGGACAGGCGCCATATTTATATTCCCACACTGCCAGACTCCATCGTCATTGCTCCAGGTGTGGGGGGATGTCTAGCAGAGATTTACCAGGAGTGGGGACCACTTGCGTCTCCTTTCTCAAATGTCCCCTGGGGAGTAGACCTTTGGAAGTTTATAAGGATCTTTAGCTGTCAAGCCAGAGATTGGCACAACAGAACTGTTAGAGGGAATTAAAACATCATTGAATGATGGAAGAAGGTCAAGTATCAGAAAAGGCAGGTAAATGGGGTTTGCAATAAATTAGCTGAGACTAAGAGTTTGCAAAGTTTTGAGCCAATTTTTTCTTCCACCTGAGATTCAGAAAGAAATAGCCTTACTGCCCCCAACTATGCTAGAATTATCATGGGGCTAATCAATAAGTAATTAGAGTGAGCTGGGAATTTAATATACAGAGAGATTGATAGGAAGAATCCATGGGTAACTGGAATGGTCCCCTGAGGGCTTTAGGGAAAAGTTCCTGAGAAATGCTGAGGATTTTAGGCATCCTCAGTTCAGTTCAGTTCAGTTCAGTCGCTCAGTCNTCAAGAGATTAATAATAATTAATGATCTTACATTATTGCTTTTTAGTGGAGTTGTCAGATTGTTGTAACTACAACATCCATGTAAGAATAAAAGAACATACTTCAGAACTTTGTGCAATTTTCCTAGTTGGTTTCACGTAGGAAGAAAATGGCAGGGGAAGGAGTATTTGGATAGGGACTGTATAGCTGTCTGCTCACCTGAACAGAGACTTACTTTAAAAATATTTGTTGAATTCAGAGTATATAAATAGGTTCTTTGGGGGATAGAAAGAAGGATTTGTTCTTGTATCTGATGTACCCGGGAAACAGAAAAGTCCTCTGTGGCTTTTGACTGCTTGCTGCCATTTATAGGGAGTGCCACTCTGTGTAGACAGGTGGGTATTTGGTGGAGTACAGTTGAGATCACTTCCACGCATGCCATTTCTAAAGAGGGAAGATGCTGGGTAGTGAAGGTGTCCCTGTCTAGGTCTGAAGAGGTGGCAAAGCATATTTGGCCCTCATGTGTCTTCCTTGATTTTAGCAGTTTTTCTCGCAGACAGTAGCATCGTCTGTGCTCAGATGAGTAGGGTTTCTTAATTAACTATTCATTCAAAAATGAACATTTGTCAAGCGCGTGTTACCATGCTAGATACTGCTGATATCACTGCAGATGGTTTTTGTTCTCTAGCGTTTTACATACTGTACTCATGGCTAGGTTGTTTCTTTTTATTCTTACATGGATGTTGTAAAGTTACAACAATCTGACAACTCCACTAAAAAGCAATAATGTAAGATCATTAATTATTATTAATCTCTTGNTGATATCACTGCAGATGGTTTTTGTTCTCTAGCGTTTTACATACTGTACTCATGGCTAGGTTGTTTCTTTTTATTCTTACATGGATGTTGTAAAGTTACAACAATCTGACAACTCCACTAAAAAGCAATAATGTAAGATCATTAATTATTATTAATCTCTTGAGTAGTAATAATAATATAATCCCTTGAGTAATAAAGGTTTCCCTGACAGCTCAGTTGGTAAAGAATTCACCTGCAGTGCAGGAGACCCCGGTTTGACTCCTGGATCAGGACGATCCCCTGGAGAAGGGATAGGCAACCTACTCCAGTATTCTTGGGTTTCCCTGGTGGCTCAGATGGTAACAATCTGCCCAGAAAAACAGTTATCTGAAAAATTCGATGTATTGTGAAACAAATGACTACAATTAGAAGTGTGTGAAATACTGCAGTGTATAAATCACACAGTTGCTTGGCTTAGGAGATAATATGGAGCCTGGATTATGAAACCTGATTGGTTGTCAGAATAATCCAGAAAACCTAGGGCATCATTCTCAGAGATTTTTCTTAATATATGTTTGTGAAAAATTGCTTTCAAATTGAAGTTTTAATTAAATACTTTTAAGTTCAGTAAGATCATTGGTGACTTAGAAATCTATTGTTGCTTTTGAAAAGTAAATTTCATTTNATGAAACCTGATTGGTTGTCAGAATAATCCAGAAAACCTAGGGCATCATTCTCAGAGATTTTTCTTAATATATGTTTGTGAAAAATTGCTTTCAAATTGAAGTTTTAATTAAATACTTTTAAGTTCAGTAAGATCATTGGTGACTTAGAAATCTATTGTTGCTTTTGAAAAGTAAATTTCATTTCTAAAATGTATATCCAAATTTTTGTCTTTAGGATTTACTTTGTTTACCTACATGTTACAGATGCTTGGTGAATAGCATCATGTAATTGAAATGTGATTACAGTCTTTTAAATGTCTTTCCAGTTAGGCCCTCATTAAAAAGTAGATTTATACATTTCTGGTTCATGTTGCATTTAAGTACTGCTTCTCTCCTCCATCCCATCGCCCCTATTATAGATATTACTCTTAATAAAAATGGCTCAATCTGTGAAATACCCTACCCTAATTTGTAGGTTAAAACAGAAATACTGAACATGAAAATAATAGGATACCTTATCAGGTTGGTCAAAACTGGAAGAGACAAAAATTATGAGAGTCATATGGGGAGTGTATAGATACAGATATAACTGTGTTTTGATTATGTGTTTAAGCAATGGAGGAGAAAATTTCTGGGAGGAAACTGTTATTAAACTTTAAGATAAGAACTTTTTCAGTGTGTCATTTTGTGAATTAAGTTTTTAAAGTTCTGAATGAGGCCCAGAAAATTAATTCTCCATTAACAGTGGCAGTTTTAATATACTCTAGGAATAAAATCACCCATTTCCCCCTCTTGTTAGGTTCTAGCAACATTTATTAAGTAGTATGATGGGGAAAACTGGATTTGTTTGAATGCTGTAGCTATTTAATATGGAAAAAAGAAGGGTTGTTAAATGAGAACTTTGGTAATATGCTGAAATCACTGCTTTGAAAAGACATTGATTGGGTAATTTCAAAGGCAGTAGTTGACTCTCCAGCTGCTTTCCTTAGGTCTAACTTAGGGGAGAATCTTGTGAAATGATAAATATGAAATACTTACTTTAACATAGACTTCCACTATTGGAAGCACCACTGAGGTTTTCTTTTTGTTGTTCTGTTTTGTTTTTAATTCATAGGGAGAATGATGAATCAGTCAAAGAAGAGAAATCTGAATTAAAAGAAAAATCTACAGGGAATAAGAAGGCCAATAGATTCCATCCTTATTCAAAAGATAAGAATTCAGGCACTGGAGAAAAGAAGGGTCCAAATCGTAACAGAGTTTTTATTAGCAACATCCCATATGACATGAAATGGCAAGCTATTAAAGATCTAATGAGAGAAAAAGGTAACTATTTTTGATAAACTCATTGCTGGATGATCTTCATTTAGAATGGGGAGGGAGATAAGCAAACTTTTTCATTCCTCTTAGCCACACAGACTCAAAAAATGGATTTTTGTTTATTTCTTGACACATAAATTAATCTTTTCCTCTTATTTCACTTGGTACAATTTCACTACAAGGTAGTATGGATAAATGAAGTGTTTTTTTTTTTTTTTTTTTTTTTTTTTTTTTTTGTGGGGGTGGGGGGCGCAGTCCTAACTGTCAGAAATGACTTAAATTCAGTTTTAAGTTTTCTCGCTGTCATTTAGACACATATCATCCTTCTATTCCCCCATGAAGTACAGCCAATTTCTGTCCTCTAAGAAACAAGTTCACTCCTGAAGNTTTTTTTTGCCATGTTAGTGGGGAAGGAGTGAGCCAACATATGCATGCCACCAAGAATTTTGTTAAAGTGATTGCTTTGTCTAGTTGAAGTTTTTATAGATTTTTTAAAGGACTATTGCATTAGGTAAGCAATACATTTAGTGTGTTAAAGTATGAATAATAAGGTCTGATTATTTCTTTTTCCAAAAGCTGTTTTGTTATTATCTTGGTGGAGTCTGGAATCTGGCTGTGGAATTCCTTTTGTTTGCATTGTCATGAATGCCATGATGCTGTCTCTGCAGTTCTATATTAAAATTGCGTTACTGCTGTTGCAGTTTTGTTTTCAGAATAACCTGAAAACCTCCATTTTATACATATGGTTTGTTTTGGGGAAAAATCATTTTAATACTTGATCTTGTAAAAGTTAGTTTTGTTATCTCTTGAAAAATTGAGTTTCAATAGTCATGCAAACTATGTACTTGGTTTTGAGGCTGATCTAATAAATTAAACAAATTTTCTTGCATTGGTGTATCTGTTGTAAGGTGACAACTATTTGATTGGTTTTATTCACTGACTTTATTTAGAAAGTGTGTGGCTTGCTGTGAAGCATGACTTGTAAATTTAGTTTACTGACGGCAAACATGATTTGAAGACATTCAGGTAGAAAGTCACCTTAAAACAGCTGTTGTGTGTAGGGGACCAAAGTTATTTGAAAAGTGCTAACGTTGATGTTTTTAATATGATAGGCTAAGGGACCTTTTGTATGTATATGTGCATTTGTTCACCAACTATATCATGCTGGCCAAAATATGATCTGTAGCATGAATTAGGTTAATATGGTTGTTAGCTTTTTAGAGAATGTGGATGATGTACATTTCTGAAAATTAGTTAAATTTACATAGTCATTGACAGGAGGTATGTTGGTCTGGTTTTGATTGTTGGTGAATAATAGGTGCTTTTCTGTAGAGTTGTGCACAGGTGTGCAGTAAAGCAAGATACTGGTGTTTAAATGTATTGTTTCTTGGTATCTTCCTTTTGTATGTCTTATGTAGTTGGTGAGGTTACATACGTGGAGCTCTTTAAGGATGCGGAAGGAAAATCAAGGGTAAGTGCTGTGGGCAATAATCTGCTTGAGGTTTAAAAGTTCCTCAGCAGTTTACTTTTTGTATAATACTTGTACCAGTTTTTGGAAACTTAAGTTTCATTTTGTTTTACTCTATTATGAAAGATTTGAGGCTTTATACTAGCAAGTCTGACACACAAACCAAACTAGCTGCCTTGAAGAGGTGGGTTTTGAAAATGCTCATAAAAGGCATTCACTTTTCTAATGCTCTAAGGAAATGCTTCTTAGCCAATAGATTTTAATATAGGATTTTTTTTGTTGTGTTCTGATGTCTTCAAGGATATTTTAAAAGTCACTGAATTGATAATATTTCCTCAGAGTTCCATGAGAGGCCTGTAGCTTAAAGGTGTTATTTCAGAATGTATGTTTGAAACTTGCACTAAAGAGCTTAATTTGGTAGCCTATAGGACTACAGAAAAGGCAGTGCTCTGACCAATTGGATGAATATAAAAACATTGATGATTAAATTGACAGAGAAGGAATAGGTTGATAGATTTTTATTTTTAGCAACAAAAGCAACATATTGAAGAATATAATGGAAAGCTTTTTAACAATGTTTAATTATCTTAGCAAAACCAGTTGGGTGCATGAGAAATAAAACTTCTGTAATCACATTCAAAGGGCATTTTGAATAATAATAATGACAAGGGAACTATTTTAAAAATATGATTCTATTTGTTTCTTTAGCATTAATTTTTTAAAACATAGTTAAAACTGGATGTTATTAAATTGTGTGTAGCCAGTTTTCTTTGAGAACTTTGTAAAAGTAAAATTGGAAAATTTACATTAAAATTATTTGTACACCATACATCTTTCAGAAACACATATAACAATGTAAGGATAGGTATTTGAGAGCCTTCAGTTATTTCCTTGATTGAATTTGTGCGATGACATTACTTTAGTTTTAAAGAACAGTCATCTAAAAGTAAAAATGTGTTTCTTAGATGCTAGATTCTACAATCTTAAATGGATAGATCTAAAAATTTATAGGAAATTTGTGGTCATTTGCCTGTTNCAATGTAAGGATAGGTATTTGAGAGCCTTCAGTTATTTCCTTGATTGAATTTGTGCGATGACATTACTTTAGTTTTAAAGAACAGTCATCTAAAAGTAAAAATGTGTTTCTTAGATGCTAGATTCTACAATCTTAAATGGATAGATCTAAAAATTTATAGGAAATTTGTGGTCATTTGCCTGTTATGTTCTGGAGGTGTAAAAAACAGAGTGATTGTATTATCAGTTGCTTTAATGGTTTAAATGTTAGAGTCTATCATTAACTTCATCTACTGATCCAAAACTTTTTTTCTTTTGCATATATTGACAAATCTACCTGGATGTAGGGTTGTGGGTAAGAATTTTTTTTTTAGTATCTTAAGTGAAATTTAAATTTATGATTGGAAAAAAATGTTAGTACATAAACATTTCCTATAAATTTTTTTCCCATTAAGTGTGGTTGAATTCAAAGATGAAGAATTTGTCAAGAAAGCACTAGAGACAATGAACAAATATGATCTTAGTGGAAGACCGTTGAATATTAAAGAGGTAAGATTTCTTGTATTTGAAATAATTTAAACATTTGAATAAAAGGACATGGTTTCTTTGGATTTTCATCTGGTAATGTTATTTATCTGATTACAACTTTTTTTTAAAGCTTAGATGCTTATTACAGTGTTATATAATTGATGACAGTTTTGGTACATGGTTTCGTATTTGCTTTTAAGCAATATCCTATGTATTTGATTTGTCACAAGTTATAAGCAGAGGTGTATGATTTGTAAAAATTACAGGGTGCAGAAATTTAAAGAGGACAATGCTGACTTTGTTTGGTATAAACGCTTTCAGTTTTCAGATTGTGTTGTCAGATTTGAAAAATATTGTAGATATTCTTGTAGTTGATAAAGTTTACTTAGTAATTCAAATACCTTATAGATTTAAATAAAATTGATACTTTTAATAAAATTAACCTGAAACTATCCCCGATTAAAATTTAAGAAAACTTATAAATCTATTAGTGAAATATATAACCAGAACTTATATAAATGGGATGTTTAGATGCCGCCCCTAAAATGAAGATATTCACTTTGTGTGAAGCAGTGTAAATATGTTGACAAAAGAATGATCAGAAGATAAAATGAAAAACTGTTTACAGTTAGCTGTTAAATTAACCTTGGAAATGGCTGGCTTGAATAGAAGTCATTTTCATGTCTCTCTTTAGTTCATATTGTTAATCTTACCTGAATAGTTTGATCACATACCACTTAGGCATATATCCTTTTTAAAGTCTGTAATAAGAAACAACAGAAGATATAACCTTGGGATGCTGAAGAGTTTCCACCAACATGGATATAAATCATTGTGGAACAGTACTGTCAGTCACAATTTAATGCAGTATGGTGTTGGTTTGAGTCCCAGCTCTTACCATTTTCTAGCTGTGTGACGAGTTAACTGTAATAATTTTGACTGTTGTTATTGCTGCACAAGGTAGGAGTGTAACTTAGTCCTTGGTCTTGTGTTCCTGGAAATGAGATGAATAATAGCTTAAAATTAAAGGCCATGCTGCCAGCAAATAAAAGTATCCCATGTCTGTTTATTGGAGTCAGCTTTTGAGTTTCTCTAATTCTGTTTGAGCCTAGGGGTTTTTACGTTTTTGTTGTTGTTAATATTTTGACTGAGAAGTAGAAAATTGATAGAGGAAGTTTAGACTTTAGGAAGCTGTGCCATTTATTTGGTATTAAATAATTTTCATGCATAAGCCAGGACCAATTTTTCAGAAATGTGTTGATACCCTAATAATTTCCCATAAGGAAGTAACATTTGTAGAACAACCACCATGTAGGAAATTATCATTTTGAGGATTATGACTTGCTTTTTTATGATGTTTCCTGTTCCTCCTCAAAAGACAAGTATTACAGGTAATTCTCCGGTGGTCCAGTGGTTAGGACTCTGTGTTCTCACTGCCAAGGGCTGGGGTTCAATGCCTGGTCCAGGAACTAAGATCTCACAAACCTGACAGTGGGGCCAAAAAAAAAAAAAAAACCCACAAGTATGATAGGTTCTGTGTTTGTTTTGTTATTTTTTTTAACTGGGAACAAAGCCCATACTGTTTGTGTTCTTTTAAGTCTTAGCGCATTGTAGATCCTTGGTAATATTTCAGAGACCCTATAGCAGATTTATGTGATCCAAAGTGATATAGACTACTTCTTATTTTTAACTTCCTAAAGAGAAGAATGATTGAGTTGGTCGAGCTAAATGATGAGGTGTTCTTTATTCAATTAACTTTTCTGGATTATTATCTCAAAAGGTTCTTTTCTTGAAATTATCTGATTTTCACATGGGTGGCTAGGATCATTGTTGAGAAATACTAGTTTGAGTCTAGGGAAAAGTATATTTTCAATGTTCATTAACAGATATTAGAATTACATTTTAAAATTTACTTAAATGTGCTTAGTAGCAGTAGTAAACTTATAAGCTCTCTCATAGCAATAGTAGACAGTGACAGACAGACTGACACCTAATGGGAACGGAGGATTAAAAACCATGCTGTATAGTAGGTGGTTTTACATAAGTTGTATTTGATATATGTTTTATGATATATATGTGTGTATTTTGTGTGTATATGTGTTTATATGTATGTCATACATAAAAATATAGCAATATGCTTTATTAATATTAAGATGTTAAGGAGAAACCGACTCTCTTAATGGCTTGTGAAGCATCTCCCCTGCTATGTCCTCCTCCTTCCCCCATGGGTAATCACTATTCTCAGTTTTGTATTTGTGCTAGTTTTTGAAACCCTAGGCCTGAAGCATTTATTTATTAACTTAAAAAGTTATGTTATTCTTCAGAACATTTCTTTGCTTTTATATTTCTTTTTATTTCTTTATATTTCTTTTTATTTCTGCATCATGATGGAATACATTGAATGGCAGAATGCCTTTATCCTTACATTCACTTCACCTTCTATTCTCTTAGCCTTCCTAGAAAATTTATTAAAGTCACCCAGCTTTCTTTTCATTAGAATTCCCTGACCAGGACCAGCAGAGTAGAGTGTAGATGGTTACATGTATCGTAATCATTTGGTATTGCAGATAGTAGTAGTCTGTGTGTTTATGTGGTTTTTGTATTTTGTACTCTACTGAGATAAGTGAGAAGTATGTTTAAGCTTTTCTTTTTTTTGTTTTGTTTAAAGGCAGAATGTTTCTCTCAAAAGTTAATGAACTAAAGAAAACAAAACCAAACAATGTTTAGTACCAGTCTTTTCTTGGTACTTAGCCTTTCCTTATCTTCTTCTTCTCTCCATCTCAAGTTGTAATCATTGTTGAGGTTGGCAAGTGTATAATTCTCTTTTGTTCAGGAATAAAATTTGCAGATGGTAACAGTTCCCCTCTACCCCAGTATTTCTGGGTTATGTAATAGTTTGTTCTCTGTTGAAAGCTTTGCAGTAATATGAATTTGGCATTGCTTTGGGTGTATCATTACTGCATTTTGAAAAGGAAAGAGTCACAGTAAGTATTTCTTCCTCTTTGAGTTATTTGTATGTGTATGTGCCATATATTTGTATACCTGTGTGAGGACAAAATTAAACTAATTTCAAGTTCTTAAGTGACTTTAGTGATTGGAAAGAGGTATTTAACTGACATCCCTGGAGACTGAAATCTTTTGTCTGTCCACAGGTTTTTATGGGACTGGATTCTCTGGATGAGAAAAAAGCTCATTCTTCAAGAGGGCCAGTAATTTGAGCCAGTTTGGATAGCTGCTGTAGAATTTGAAGTTGTTATTTTAGTGATATAGATTTACTGATGTATATAGTGGCATTTAACATTGACTGTGTGTTATAGGATCCTGATGGAGAAAATGCTCGTAGGGCATTGCAACGAACAGGAGGATCATTTCCAGGAGGACATGTACCCGATATGGGATCGGGATTGATGAATTTACCACCTTCCATTCTCAATAATCCAAACATTCCTCCTGAGGTTATCAGTAATTTGCAGGCTGGTAGACTTGGTTCCACAATTTTTGTTGCTAATGTAAGTTTAAGCTTTACTCTAAAATTTTGCCATTCCGATATTTAGTTCTAATCATGAGATTGTTAGATGAATGGGTTACAGGTTTATAAAACATTTTGCTTGTTTTTAACTAAAGTAAGCAAAATAGTAATTATTATAAACTGAAACCCAATTTGAGTCCATAAATACAAGGTTAGAGTATAAACACAAGTATTTAGGATTTTTAAAAATAGAACTGTGGAATTTATAAACAAACAGTTCTTGATATTATGTACTATTATTGTATGTGATTTTAGTCATATTGGTAAGTGGATTTCTTTCTTTAGATTTGACATTTGTGAATATGCATGTTGTCGTTGGTTTGTCTTATGCTTTTGAAAGTCAGTGATATCAATTACACTTTCCAAAATCTGAATTTCTGTCAGTAAAAATAGATATGAAAGTTTCAAATGTACAAAACAGGACTGAGCAGCACTGAGAGGCTGTTTTTGAAAATTTAAAAAAATCAAGGGTAAGGAAAAACATAGATGTAGCTTACTGATCTTTAACAGCTTAAGATGTTTCTATTTGATACTGTTGATACACTGTTTTACAAGAATTAGAGTTCTTTATATTTTTGAGAATTTTAGAAATGATTTGTATTATTTTAAGTAGGGAGAGGGGTTAATAGATGTGTAACTTTATATGATTTTATATTAAGCTCGACTTCAAAGTTGGTTGGAAGAAGCTAAAGGAAGTGTTCAGCATAGCTGGAACTGTAAAGCGGGCAGATATTAAAGAAGACAAAGATGGCAAGAGCAGAGGAATGGGCACAGTCACTTTTGAACAAGCAATTGAAGCAGTTCAAGCAATTTGTATCCTGATTTACACTTGAGCGTTGTTTAAGAAGGTTGAAGTTTGATACCATTTTGTGGGGATCATGGAACTTAAGGTTGCCTTACTTAGAAATGTGTATTAGAATTTGGTCTCCAGTGCATAAAAACATTTATTATGTCCACGTACTAAAGTCACTCTTAAAACTTGAATTAGCCATATTATACAGGCCTGGTATTAACTTTTTCCTACTTTTTCTTCCCACTACAACTAATTGTATACATGTTGACAGTAATGTATCTCATGGTACATTAACATAGTCGTTTTAAATGATGCCTAGTTAGTTTTCTTTTTTCACTGGTTGGATTAAAAGATATTTTATTTATAAAGTAAAACTATAAAGCAAAAAATTGAAGCTTTTCTTTGAGTATGTGGAAGAAACTAATACAAATAAGTAAAATATTAAAAGACATTGTTTAAAATATTAGGGGTAGTTTGATGCTAAATATGATTATTAAAAATGTGTTTGTGTTCAACTATAATTTCATAGTTGTCCTGACTGGCTTTCCTTGACTGAACCAACAGCTATGTTCAATGGGCAGTTTTTGTTTGATAGACCTATGCATGTGAAAATGGTGAGTTCCTGTATATCACTTCAACTCTCCAACCTCAAAATTTACCTGCTTTCTTCTACGTTACAGATCTTTTAAGTTATGTATTAACCATATAATAAACTTTTTTGCAACTAGGATGACAAGTCTGTCCCTCATGAAGACTTCCGGTCACATGACAGTAAAGCGCCACAGTTGCCACGTAAGTGAAGCTGTTCCTAGACATGACGCAGACGGTCATAGGCGAAACAAGACTGTGCTTGCATCCCCAGTTGCCCGCTGTGTGGTGTTTCCAGTTATGGAGCTAGTTTGTCCTAATTAAATTAGGAAGACTGAGAAGATAAATATGTGCCACTTTTTGTTTCCTTTTTGTAGTTTTTCCTGATTATAAAAGCAATATATACTAAGAAGTTTGTTAAGGTCTTATGTGGGCGGAGGGAAGTCTTTGTAATTTTATTATCCATAAGTAACCTCCATTATAACATTTTTGTGAATTTCCTTCCAGTGTTTCCATATATGTGTATTTTTTTTACATAGTTGAGAACTACCACATAAATAATTTTCTATTTTTTTTCTTTAGCATTAGAACATAAGCACTATTCCTTATTATGAATTCTTTCTAAAATTTTTTTATTGGCTGTTAATATATCATATGGATCCATATGATATAACTCCATATCTCCATATAGCTCCATAACTATTTCAGGTTTATGTATATTTTAGGTATGTTAACTTTTTTTCCTTTAATCACCAACAGTTTTCCCTTTTTCTTTCTTTTTGTATACAAGTCTTTGGTACGTTTTTGGTTATATCCTTAGTGTAGATACCTTGAAGTAGACTTATAGGTTTTCAGGTGATCAGTGGTACCAAAATTATTTTCCAAAGGATTATAAAACAGCAATATAATATACCTAACATCTGTGTCTCAATGCTCCATCTTCAAAATGAGAATGGTTATGGTACCTACTTTATGGATTGGCATGAGAATTAGATGAGTTAATATATAACTCATTATGTGCATAGTTCTGCATAATGTAAGCACTCAGTAAATACTATCTCTTATTCTTTTTGTTATATTTTTGTTTATTATTAAAGCTTTTTTTATCATAAACTGTTTATATAGACAAATATAAAATCACTCATGTAGCTATCATAGACCATATTTGTTTTAGATGATTTTTCTTTAAAATAACATTTTACAGATAAAGATTCTCCTCCCTTACCACCTCCCACTAGATAACTTTACCTAGAAGAAACAACTTATGGATACAGTGTTAATCATTTTATCTATGTTTTAATCATTTGATTACACATTTATACATTCATAAACGTTATATGAAATTGTTTTGCTGGATTCAAAATTTGGTGTGAGTGAAATTACATTGTTCATATTTTTCTGCAACTTGCTGTTTTTGGTTTAACATTGTTTTTGAGATTTCATGTGTGTTGAAAAATTGTAGCTCTAATCCCTTCACTTCAGTAGCTAATGCCACATTTTGTAAATATATGTGTATGTGTATTTTAAGTTATTCTAATTTTTCTGTTATAAGAAACAATACTACTTTCAGGAGAATTTGTTCTCTCTCCCTGAAAACACTCTGTTCTCTCAACATTGGCTAGAACTTATTTGTAAAACTGGCCCTGATGTATAGTGTTTAGGAAAAGATTTTTACTTATTAACTTTATTTACTATTATTTATGTACTATTATTTACTATATTTACTGTTGCTTCTTGAGTCCATTGTGGTAATTTCTGTTTTTCTGAGAATTTACCATTTTTGTTCATTTTCAGATTTGTTGGCATAAAATAGTCTCTTTCAATTTATGCCACAGCTATAGTTCTGTCATTTTTAAATTCCAGAGATTTGCAATTTCTCTGTTTTTCTTAGTCAGTTTTGCTTGGAGGTTTGTCAATTTTATTAGTGCTTTTGAAGAAGTAAATTCCATTTTTTATATCTTAGTTTATGCTCTTAGTTTTATTTCCTTTTCTATTTCTTTGGGTTTAATCTCTTATTTTTGTCCTAACTCCTTAAGTTGAATGTATGAAAGTGAAGGTGAAGTCCCTCAGTCGTGTCTGACTCTTTGCGACCCCATGGACTGTAGCCCACCAGGCTCCGCCGTCCATGGGATTCTCCAGGCAACAACACTGGAGTGGGTTGCCATTTCCTTCTCCAGGGGATCTTCCCGACCCAGGGATTGAACCCAGGTCTCCTGCAATGCAGGCAGACGCTTTAACCTCTGAGCCACCAGGGAAGTTGAATGTGTACTTCACTAATTTGTAGTGTCTTTTTTAATACAGATAGTTACGACTATCAATTTGGCCACTATATACAAATTGTGCTAGAGTGTCTTTATTGTGATTTAATTTTTATTAAATTACCATTATGATTTCTTCCTAAGTCATGTATTTTTGAATTTCCAAATGTATAGACTTTTTCTTACTAATTTCTGACTTAGTGTGGCTGTAGATGTCTACGTGATTGTGATTCTTTGGGATTAATTAATTTGGACTTTTTACTGTGGCCTACTATATGATGCATTTTAATACATGTTCCAGGTGTTTCGTGTACTGTTCTGTGCGTGTTGTGTATGTGTGCACGTGCAGTTGCTCTGTTGTGTCTGACTCTTTGTGACCCCCATGGACTGTAGCCCTCCAGGCTTCTCTATCCATGGAACTTTCCAGTCAAGAATACTTCTGTGTTTGCCATTTCCTATTCCAGAGGATCTTCCCGACCCAGGGATGAAACCTGCATCTCTTGGGTCTCCTGCATTGGCAAGCGAATTCTTTACCACTAGTGCCACCTGGAGAGCCCTGTGTTCATTAAGTCAAGTTTGTTAATCATTTAAATTACACCTTTGCTAGTAATTTTGTCTGCTTGTGCTATCAATTACTGAGATATATTTATGGTAAAATCCTATGCTATTAAGGTGAATTTGTCTGCTTTTTCTTAGTTTTACTTTATTTCAAAACTAATTCAGTAGATGCATACAAGTATAGAACTGATACATTTTCCTAGTGAGTTAAGATTTTATCATTGTAGAGTGATTTCATATTTAGTAACTGCCTCTACATCTTTTGTCTAATAGTAATGTAGA
Organism: Neotragus pygmaeus; assembly: GCA_006410875.1. Lineage (NCBI taxonomy): Eukaryota > Metazoa > Chordata > Mammalia > Artiodactyla > Bovidae > Neotragus > Neotragus pygmaeus. The sequence goes on along the minus strand of SJYV01052230.1, from coordinate 143,490 downwards.
TACAACAGCTTTGTTTTGTTTATTCACTTTATAGATTTATTTGGTTTAATTCCTAGTATCTTATTTTGTGTTTTATTAGTATTTACCTGCTTTGTACAGATATTTACTTTATATTTCTTTTTCTCCTATCTTTCCCTTTCAGTGGTTATCCTGAATATTTTAGTGTGTTGATATAAAGTCTGAAGTTAATAGGATTATTCTCAAAAGCCAAATGACCTTTGAATGCTCTAATTTTAATCACTTTCCTACTGAATTATATGCTATTATTGCTTAATGTTTCAGTTCTACAAAATAGGCATGATTAGTACTTACTTATCTTATTATTTGCTTTCACAGATCATGACACTATTATTTGCCCCCTGAAGCACATATTTTAAAAGCTCTTTCAATGAGTATCCGTTGTTAGTAAATTCTCTCAATTTTGATTCGTCTATAAGTGTCTTTGAAGATGAAGTTATATAGTTTAAGGTAGTTATTTTCCCTCAACACTTTAAAAATATTCCAGTCTTCTGAGTTCCATTATTGCTATTGAGTCAGCTGTCAGCTGAATTGTCCTTTCTTTGTAGCTAAGCTGTGTTCTTCATGTAGCCGATTTTAAGATCTTTGTCTTCGGCGTATAGTTTTACTACATTGTGGGTGTGGATTATCCTTTATTGGGCTTTCACAATTGACAAATCAGTTTTTAAAAATAAATTCTGGAAAACTCTCAGCTTAACGTGTCTTTGAATATTGCCTGTTCTCCCTTTGTAGGGCAGTCCTTTCCTGCCCTTCCTTATCACTTAGGGTGTCATCTTTTAAGATCCTGGCTTTGTAAAGTAAGGGCTTTCAGTTTTCTTTTCCACCACTAGAACTCTTCAGTTTATTTAGATTACAAATTATCGTTTATTATATTATTTATTTTATATCTATTTTCAAGATTTATGGTTTTATGTACTCTTTTCTATTGAGATGTAGTGTGAATTCATAGACTTGGACAGAATCAGTTTGTTGTTTTAAGTTAATTATTTTTAATGTGTTTATTCTTTCCTTTCTCCCTCCACTTCCACTTCCTTTGCTGAGATTATTGTAACTTGGCAAGTGGAGGCTTCTTCATTTCTTATGCCTCTGATATTCTTACTTTCTGGTAAGAATGGAATTTCCTAGATCCATGATTTTTCTTTTTCTGAGACATGAAATTGGCCTACTTTCAAAGAGTCCTGGTTCCTTTGAGTGAAGAATGGTATCAGAGATGAAAATAAGAGTGTTATGTGGAGACATGAGCATTGTTGATAGTTTAAGTGTGCTATTGCTTTGAATCATTTTTAGGGACTGAACTGAAAAAAAGGTATTTCTTTTACCAGGTCACACTGATCTTTCCAATTTAACAGAACATGCTTCTGTACTGTAAAAAAAAAAAAAAAAAGGATATAATATATGGTTTTCTCAACCCTTAGCACTTACTAATTGCTCCATTGACTAGCAGGAACTTTAAGATCAAACAGTTGGTAGAGTAAAACAGTTCCCACTGTCTTTAAGGTCATCAGATTATCTTCTTAGAGTCTATTTTCAGTGAACTTAAGTAGTTTAAGAGAAGTAAAAAGAATACTGGATTTAGAGACAGAAAACTTGAATTCTAGTGTTAGCTTAATCATATAGCATTTTGCAAGTAACTTAAGGTCTCAAAAATTACTTCATCTATGCATGACAGATATGAAAACACTTAAGATACCATATAAATATGTCAATGATAAAACTGGGTAATGTAACATTCGCTTTATTCAATATTGTGTTTACTTGGTTGTTGACTTTTTAGTTTCTTCTGAACCATCTAAAAGTAATTCCTAGATTTTAAGAGGGTCTACAGATTTAATACGTACATATTTTAAGATATGTAGGTCATTTACAAAGTGATTCAGAATGCTCTTAGTATTTCATTACTCTTTTTCAGTATGCATTTGACTGTGATATAAGATGAACCTGCTTCATAAAACACTTCTCTTTAATAAATAATATAGTAAGGCCTCAGTGTGGTATGTTTCAATGAAAACAAGAACTGTTGCTCTTATTTACAAATTTTTAAACTTTTAGAAATACTACTATAAGCATATAGCTTTAAAATTTTCAATGGCAGTTAGTTGATCAAATATGAATTGATAATAACATCCTTATTTGTGTTTTAGGTGGTCTTGGAGGCATTGGAATGGGACTTGGTCCAGGTGGACAACCTATTAGTGCCAGCCAGTTGAACATAGGTGGTGTAATGGGAAATTTAGGTCCAAGTGGTAAGTATTCTAACTTTATTATTTCATTTTAAGTGATACATTTGCTAGATTGTAAAGCTTATACTTACTAGTTTGTAATAATGTTGAAAGGACTCTAGTTTATAATTTAATATTTAAGATGTTACTTTAGTCTGAAAAAGGAAGGAAACCTTGAGAACAGAGAACATGAAAGAGATTGGGCAAAGGAGGTTTCCTTTGAGGCCAGCCACGTTACAGTTAGCCTTTTAGCACTGTGGGTTTTGAATTGTCAAAGGAGAATATTCAGTATTGTCTGTGCCTTGTATATCATGGATATACTTTCTTTGTGGAATGGGTGAAATACTACCATATTGTAAGCAATTTAAATTTGAATATCTAGTTGGGAAGGCAGCTTTTCAGATAGCTATTTGACTCTTCACCTAGAGTAATCTCAGTTTATCTTTGAAAATTAATTTTTAAGCTTTTTGGTTTCAGAACCCTTTTATAAACTTTTAAAATTTGTTGAGGACTCCAAAGTGCTTTTGTGCATGTGATTATATTTGTCGGTATGTACTTTATAAGAAATTAAAAACTAGAACCTAAAAATTTGCATGTTTAAAATAATAGTAAACTTATTATGTGTTAACACAAATGTAGTTTTTAAGAAAACAAAAATTAGAAGAGTGATATTTCACCTTTTTTTGCATCTCTTTAATGTTTGGCTTAATGCAAGATAATCATGCTCTTACATTTGCTTCTGAATTCAATTCATTACCATCTATTGTGTAGTTTCTGGAAAATTCCACCTTATACTCTGGAGAAAGTGAAAGTAAAACAGTCAATATCTTAGTATTATTTGAATAGTAAAATAGTTTTGATTTATTGAACCCTCAAAGGTCCCCATACCGTATTTTGAGAATTGCTATTTTAACTGATGAACTAATAAATGCTCTCTGGTTCCTGTTTTTGTTGAGGTGTTATAGCTACAGTTTAAATTGTGAGGGTAGTTAAAATAATCATTCTCATCTAAATGGGTGGAAATTTTCTCCCTTACTCTTAGGCCTTCTGCCCTCCTAAACACATACTATTTTTATTCTTTATTTTTTTACTGCTCCTTTGGCTGCCATGTGTGAAGGAGATCTGATTTCTCAATCTGCTATAGTGATATTTGTGTGTGTGAGCTGAAAAAATAATGAACTCTTGCCCAATCCTAGATATGCTCTAACCGAATGCGAGCATGACCAGTGACTTTTGTTTTCTTGACTAATGCATCTTCACAGAGACCTTTGGAAAGACTGTTGCTGAGACAGCTGCTGTGGCAGAGCACTTTAAACCATCCTGCCCGTGCCCTGCTGCTTCTCGAGCGTCCCACTGTGACTAGACCAGTGTCACATCTATTGTGCTCTTGCATTGTGTCATTCTTTAGTCATTAAGATAAACTTTATTGAAAGTAAATATTGTGCATTTTATTTGAGGTATGGGAATGGATGGTCCAGGTTTTGGAGGAATGAATAGAATTGGAGGAGGTATGTATAAGTATTTGTATCCTTTTTTTTTGTATGTACCCATCACCATGTTGAGTGAATTAGAAATATGTTGAGAATTCTAAGGAAAACAAAACATGAGTTACTATAGGCTCATGTCCTAAAGGCTGTGAGCAGAAATTTGGCCTAGTACATACTTAAGGGCTATGGAAGGTGATGTGTTATGAAAAGTTTACTGATGAGACTTAACATTTACAAAATGCACTGTTAAGCTATACAACTGACAGTCACATCTCAAACTTAATCTTTATTTCATAGGAATTGGGTTTGGTGGTCTGGAAGCAATGAATAGCATGGGAGGCTTTGGAGGAGTTGGTCGAATGGGAGGTAGGTAATTGTATATAGTGGGATATGTGTGGTACATTTCATTTTCCTTATAATTAAAAATGTCCCCCCTTTACTTGGGGATGGATACCATAGATATTTTCAGAGGATGTATGGGCACTAGGGGATAAGGACAGATACAGCAGGACTGGGATATATGTGGCATAGAAAGTAGGTTGGGTGAATCACGGACTTTCTGTATTGTGACTTTTGCTGTCTTTACAGTTTAGTTTCAGTAAGTTTCTAAATAGATTACTGTTTATTGATAATACTTGAAAAAGGGTTAATTTGTTGCATAATCTTTTCAGAGCTGTACCGTGGTGCGATGACTAGTAGCATGGAGAGAGATTTTGGACGTGGTGATATTGGAATAAATCGAGGCTTTGGAGATTCCTTTGGTAGACTTGGTAGGGCTGGCTGTTTACTTCTTCTTTTCTTTTTGCAGGCTATATTTTTAGAGTTTGGCTCTCTTTTTTATGAAAAAGTAGACATTTAAAATGTTTCATGTAGTTTATTACTTGAAGAAAAATACTTTAGAGATTTTAATGTACTAGCTCTCTTTTTCAGTTACATATCTAAACCCTATTTCTGGAAGACTTTGTATTTTTCAGTTTTTATACATCTTCTGAGAGCATAGTACTTTGGGAATTTTAAAGTATGATTATTAATTAGTATATTATCTTTCCATCCTTGTTTAGGCAGTGCAATGATTGGAGGGTTTGCAGGAAGAATAGGAGCTTCTAACATGGGTCCAATAGGATCTGGAATAAGTAGGTTTAAATTTTACTAGAACTTTATAGTAATATTTGAGTACTTGCAAAAAACTTTGCAAGAGTAGTTATTGTAGTATAGTAATACTTTGTTCTTAAATGTTACTATGACTTGTAATTTAGAGAAACGTTGATAGTTATTGATTTTTACTATTTGAAATTTCTAAACTAACTTTGAATTTTACTTCTTTGACATTTCTAAACACCAGAATATGTGTTTAATGTCACCCAGTTTAAGAACATTTATTCCAACTAATGAATCTGGGGATTTTTCTAATCATGTGTCAGGCACAACATTAGCTTTAGCATCAATTTTGTTTCCTTGCTTATTTTGGAGACTAACTTATTTCATCTGTGAGCAGCTTGTGTCTTCTGGTAAACATGGGTGAATTGCCTCAGATCTAACACTTCTTGAGACTTCCTGAGTTTGAGGGCAAGATTGAAAGAGATGCTTATTTCCTTGCCTCTTAAATCTTTCCATGATAGAATCAAGAGTACCATTGTTGCAACCCTAGAGAATTCCAAATTTCTTCCCTCCGTTTCCACTACTACATTTTAGAACTCATATTAAGCCGTAGCACAAGGCTTATAATTTTGACTCCTGCTGAACCATGTCTGTGTGAGCTCTCCATACTTGATTGACTTCCTTTACTTGATTGAAATCTCACAAATAGGAAATACAGTCTACTTGAACTGTTCTAAGAATGAGTTAAAAAAAAATCTTGTCAGTGGAAGATACTCCATTGTAGCTTGCTTCTCATTTTATTCTTTTCAACATCTTTTGTCAACCTTGGCTATTTATTTCCCTGTTAAATATAATATCCCTAACTTTTTCACCTCAGTGTTTATACTTCTGTTCCCCTAATTTTATATTTGTTATTAACAGAAAACCAATTTGAGAGTGATGTTAGTTTTTAGAATGGGGATACTAGAATAGCTATGAGAAACAAGGATACATTTGAGAAAGAGTAGAATTGAAATAAAGAGGATTCAGCTTGAATATAGCAATCAAGTGGGTTTGAGATACAAGCTAGATTCTCAGGCTCTGGCTAAAGGGATGTGATTGTGTTTTTTGTTATCTCTACAAGTTCTGTATAACAGAGAGACTAAAAATTAGGTTCTTTGGTTATTGGAAATTGAATTGATAATGAAAGGAGAAATTATATGTGAGAAAAGATACTGAGATAAAAGGTAAGCTAGGGAAAGAATATTATGTAGGACAGTATGATGAGAGCAACAGTTGATGTGTGAGTTGTAATTATTTGAATTTATCCCATATGTCTTTGTTCTAATAATTACTAAACTTGGTAATATTAGAAAATGAAAATGAGGGTAAAAACTACTATATCATTAATGAATAAAGTATTAACAATTGGTATAAAATTTATATTATGTTTTATGATATGAATATAACTTTATAGAAGTATATATGTCTAATGTAGTTATACAGTAGTTAGAATAAATTGATTGAGTTAGCCATTAACATTCAACTAACCTAATATATGCCAAATTAAAATTTGTTCCTTGGAAGATTGTTATATTACATGAATGAAAATAATTTTATGTTTATATATTATCTAATTACATAAATAAATTAATTTTTATCTCCCTTTCTTTCTCAAAAATGATTGTCTCCCTCCTTTTTTTCTCCTTCTTCCTTCTCCTTTTCCTTCTGCTTTTAAAACAAAAATGCCAAACTCCCAAATCCTCCCTTCCCTTCTTGAAAATCCAGGTGGTGGAATGGGTGGCATGAACAGTGTGACTGGAGGAATGGGGATGGGACTGGATCGGATGAGTTCCAGCTTTGATAGAATGGGACCAGGTATAGGAGCTATACTGGAGAGAAGCATCGATATGGATCGAGGATTTTTATCGGGTCCGATGGGAAGCGGAATGAGAGACAGAATAGGCTCCAAAGGCAACCAGATATTTGTCAGAAATGTAAGCAACTAAATGTAAAGGATACTTAAAATTAATTTTTTCCTTGTATATCTGTTACTAATACCTTTTTTCATTCTAGCTGCCTTTTGACTTGACTTGGCAGAAACTAAAAGAGAAATTCAGTCAGTGTGGTAAGTATGCCAAACTGTAGATATATTGATATTGACTATGGAAGAAAAATTGATTTTAAACTTTTAAATACTGCTTAGATCATTACCTTTCCAGTTACTTATTCCTGGCTTAATTCCACTTCAAAGAAATGAATTATTTTGCTACCCTCTGACATAACAGCAGTGCATATTAGTACTAAATAACAAGATTTAGAGTAGAGTTTGTCATTGAGTAGAGTCTTTGTGGATAAAGAAGGTGCATATTGTACTACCTGATTTTTAAATGGTTAATATATCATCATTGGTTGCATTTAAAAGGATTTTTTTTTCTGTGGGAAATACTGACGAGTGGTATTTTTTTTGTTTGTTTATGATGTAGTGCAGTGCATTGTCAGTATGACCCAATAAAATCCTGACTTCTAAGTGATATGGAGTTGATAGATGAGACCCATTCTGCACACTCTTGTCACTTCTACAACTCAAGTAGCTTGGATGGTAGGTAGCATAGAACCCACTGTCTAGAATACCTTAGACAGGTACATGCTGTTGGCCCTTCTGTTTCTTTTATAAACTGTTCTTGGCTATAATGATACTACTTGTACAACCATAATATGTTCATTAGCTCTGTAGAAAATTAGGTGGTTTATTACTTTTAAAAGAGGGCCTTCCTTTTCTTGTGATGATGAGAGAATTAGTGCAAGTAGAACAAAGTAACAGATTTCCTGCTAATATTTGTCTGCTCTTGCATCATAACCCAGAGAGTGTAGTCATTTAATAGTAAGCCATGTAGGTGGCATATAATGATGAAAAATGACTAAATAAAAGTGATACATTCAGCCTTTGAGAGCCCTGGGATTTCTTTGGAAGGAAGGATGCTAAAGCTGAAACTCCAGTACTTTGGCCACCTCATGCGAAGAGTTGACTCATTGGAAAAGACTTTGATGCTGGGAGGGATTGGGGGCAGGAGGAGAAGGGGACGACAGAGGATGAGATGGCTGGATGGCATCACTGACTTGATGGATGTGAATCCGAGTGAACTCCAGGAGTTGGTGATGGACAGGGAGAGGGAGGCCTGGCGTGCTGCGATTCATGGGGTCGCAAAGAGTTGGATGCGACTGAGCAGCTGAACTGAACTGAACTGAACTAAGAGTATTTGGACTATGATCTTTAATTTTTAGAGATTGTGAAGGGGATAAGTTTCAGTGTTCTCCTGTAAAAGTAGCCTTTGTTGCCACTATCACAGTGATTGTGATCTTTTGGAAGCTATAATCTGAGAGTACTTCATACTTAACTTTCTTGTAATAATCTGTTCACATGTTTTTTTTTCCCTCCCAGATGGAGGCTTTTGAGGGCAAGAGCCATCATCTTTTTATTTTAGCATCCATCATTGCTTCTGTACATATAGTATGCATGAGTTAAGCATTCTGAAAAGATCTTCATTCATTTATTTGCTTATTTAGTCATTAATTAAATCTCCAAATACTATATTTTTGGCAGTCTGCTTGTCATTAGGATTGGAAAGAGGAAGAAAGTAAGATATTACCACTGCCCTCAAAGAACATACAATATGAATCTGTCTATAATGTTCTAGTGGCTCCTTTTAGTTGACTATCCTCTTATTTATATTTGTGTAGTTTGTTCAAAGAAGAGAAACATAATTTTTTTTGATAAAAAAGTTGTAAATAAGTCAGCTAGTAGTAATAGTTGCTACTAAGAGAAGGCAGAATTATGAAGTTGTTTTGAGGTATTAGTAGTCTTTGTAGAAGTAAGAAGATCTGCCAGAATGAGTAAGCAGCAGTTAGCCATGAATCCCATAGACTACAGGGAAGTGAACATATCAGGGCCTTAGTGAAATGCATCAAATGAGGGAGCAGTGGCAGCAAGTATAGATAACCCTGCTATTGTAGTTTCAGTGAAAAAAAAAATCTCCAAATATCATATGATTAAGTAGAAGTAAGCAAGATAAAGAACAAATGGGACAAATAGTGACATAAATGGAAATGTGACCAATATTGAATTGACTCTTCTTTGTCATATGTAGGCAGATTTCCTTTCGAGATCAGACATTGTAGCACTTTTGAGGTCTTTGGTGGGCTTCTATACTTGCTACTGGCATTGTTTTGACAGGAGGACATCATTGACTCAAAAACATGTTTTAAAAGGAAAAAACTAGTACCTAAATCTACACTTTAAAAATCTGTACAACATTTTAGCTAATAAAATAAAGTGGTTTACTTTGTTATTTTAGCTCTAGTCTCATGTCTCTTGTTGATCAGTCTGTGTTATGTCATGAAAGTAATATTTTTTTGTTTCCTCAATTGTAAAAGCATTTGATTTTAGATTTATATTAAGGTAATATAAGAAATTTCTTACCGTTTCCCTAATTTAAACTTACATTAGTGGAAAGGAAAATAAGTTACGGTAATATCGAATTAAGTGTCCAGCTATTGACAACTATGGAAATTATTTATTTGGCTTATATGAACTGAACAATTTTCTGCCACATCACTTTATTTATTTACTTTTAAATCTTAAGAATTTTTCTTTCTTAGAATGAGAAGTTTGTTTTTAATCTGCTCCAAGCCTTTAGTGGCCCTTTTCTTAGTATAAGTCAGTGTTTTGCTTTTTCTTAACTCCCTTGGGCCCAAGGTAAGTTAAGTATATTCTCTTGGCTACTTACTAAGAGTGTAGTGGTACTCCATGCTCTCTGCTAAAATAGTAACTGTCAGCAAATGACCCATCAGCAAGCCCTCTGATCATTAAATGTCTATAGTGTTTAATTTTCCTTAATGGGGCAGTTACAAAGGCTGAAAAAATGTAGTATGAGTTATATAACTCCCAGTACAGCATTTCCTCAGCAGATATAATACAGGAAAAAAAATCTGTTCAGATCTCCAAGTATAACAAGATGAGAAGTTAAGTGAGAATAGTAAAGTAGATCTTCCTTTATTCTGCTCAGGGTAATTCCTCAGAATATCCGTTTTTAAGAAGGCAGACTATGATATAAGTGAACCATTTAGAGTTGGATCCCACATAGGTTTAGTTTATGCTAACGAGGTCAAATAGGCATAGCCTATCAAACTTCGTATAGCCTGTACCCTTTAACTGCACTCAGTGGTCTAGTGTGATGCAGGACCATAGCATTGTAGTGCAAGGAAAGCCCATCTTAACTATTCCTGCTCTAAACTGTAACAAATGTAACATTGCTCTACAGGTTTCCATAATGTAGTTTTCTATATCAATTAGAAGATCTGTTAAATGTACAGAAAACACAGACTTGTGGTAGATTTTATTTACTAAAATACATGCTGCTTCCGTTGTGGCTCAGCTGGTAAAGAATCTGCCTACAATGCAGGAAACCTGGGTTTGATCCCTGGGTTAGGAAGATCCCCTGGAGAAGGGAAAGTCTACCCACTCTAGTTTTCTGGCCTGGAGAATTCCATGGATTGTGTAGTCCATGAGTGTTGCAAAAAGTCGGACATGACTGAGCACCTATCATATGCTGCATCAAGCATGACTTAGTGTACTCAAAATTAACAGTAAAAATGATGCAGTAAGAGTAGAAACACAATATGAAGAACATTCACAGATAATCACTTTCTATTGTTCGTAAAGAAACACTAAAACTTTTTTGTCTTCTATTTCATAATTATAGTTTCTTGTAGAATATCTTGATTTTGCATTTTTTCTCCTATGGTTATGTTACAGCTATACTTTGGAAGTCAATTTTATTAAACTATTTAAATATACTTGTAACTTGGCCTGTTTTTAGATATGCTTTTCCATCATTTTCCAGAGTACACCCCACAAGATTAGTTAATAGATTGAGTTAAATAAAGTAGAAAGGTTTCTTTTATTGCAAGAAAGTCATTTTTGTAGTTAGTGTATGTAACAGCAATATCTTTGTAATACTGATTTCCAATTTCATACTCTTTTATCCTGTTTATTGTTGTTCAGTAGCTCAGTTGTGTCTGACTCTTTGCAACCCCATGGACTGCAGCTTGCCAGGATTCCCTGTCCTTCACCGTCTCCTGGTGCTTGCTCAGACTCATGTCCTTTGAGTCAGTGATGCCATCCAACCATCTTGTCCTCTGTCATCCCTTTCTCCTCCTGCCTCAGTCTTGGGGTCTTATTTAATGAGTTGGCTCTTCGCATCAGGTGGCCAAAGTATTGGAGCTTCAGCTTCAACATCAGCCCTTCCAGTGACTATGCAAGGTTGATTTCCTTTAGGATTGACCGATTTGATCTCCTTGCAGTCCAAGTGACTCTCAAGGGTCTTCTTCAGCACCATAGTTCTAAAGCATCAGTTTGTCCTATACAGTTGCTGAAATAGCAGTACTATTTTATTTATCTTGAAATCACCTAAGATCAGGAGATTTTTAAGTCATTTAGGAGTCCTCAGAGCATGGAAAACGCCAGGGAAATATGATAGTAATCACTTAAAGCTAAATTTTTTTCTCCTCAATTATTTATCTTTAGAAAAGAAAATATCTCTATTGGTGTTTTTATGGAATTAAGAAGAAACTTGAGTAACAGAACTTTCCAGTTCTATGCCTAGGAGCTTTTTTAGGGCAGTCTAACCGTGAAACAAGTATCTATAAGTCACTTTCTCTATAAGCCTGAGTGTCCAGAACATAAGAAAATTCAGTTATCTTAGCTAGACCTTGTCGGCTGGAACAGCTTTGTGATCATTGTGAAGTCAGGAATTTGGGGGTCTGAATCATGATTCCTAAACAGAGGGAAAATTTAAGAGGCAAAAACGGAGAAACTTGTCCTGGGAGATTAACAGATTTTTGCAAGAGACAATTACATATTTTCCTTGAAGTTACGAAGACTTCTTGCTTGAGTGAACCTCAGTATTGCTGTTAGATCTATGGTAGGATACTTATGTTAAGAAAAATCCTAAAATTTTAGGTAAATTTAGGGTAACAAAAAACCTTTAACCTTAAAAGCTCTGGAATGTTCTCCACAGTCCTCTTCAAAATGACTGAGAAATGCTGCCATTTACTAAGGTGTGCTTCTTTAATTAAACTTGTTTGTTTTCAGGTCCCGGCATTTGAGTTACTAAGAGGACTCTGAAAATTGCTCTGCATTTATCTTTAAAGCTTTTTTAAAAATATAGTTTTTTATTTCATTTTATGATATAAAATGTTTCATTCTACGATATTTATTAGAAAATACAATTTCTGCATATGGTTTTTTACTTTTTATTCCAGTTTCATTGAGATATAATTGACATACAGCACTGTATCAGTTTAAGGTGTACAGCATAAATGGTTTGACTTACACATGTAAAATGAGTATTACAAGAAGCTCAGTGAACATCCATCATCTCATAGAAACAAAGAAACAGAAAACAAATTTTCCTTGGGATTTAGGATTTTTTCTGAGAATTTATTCTTAACAACTTTCATATATAGCATATAGTAGTGTTAATTATGTTTATCATGTTGTACATTACATCTCTAGTACTTATTTATCTTATAACTTGAAGTTTGTACCTTTTGACTGCCTTCTTCTAATTCCCCCTCTCCAGCCCTCTCCCTGCCTCTTACAACTACAAATCTGACCTCTTTTTTTTTTTAATCTGAATTTGTTTCTTTGCTTTTGAAGTATAATTAATCTAGTTACTCAATATTTCCCTACTTTTTAGATGATCATTTAATAAAGTCTAGTTACAATATATCACCATAAAAAGATGCTAGTTATTGACTGTGTTCCTCACATAGTATGTTTCATACCTGTGATTCATTTAATTTGTGATTGGAAGTTTGTATTCTTAATCTTCCACTCAGACAACCTTACCTGCTGTTCTCTGTTTTAACTGTTTCTGTTTTGTTTATTTGTTTTATTTGTATAAATGAAATTATACAGTATTTATCTTCCTATGTCTGACTTATTTCACTTAGCATAATAACCTCTAAGTCCATCCATGTTGTTGCAGGTGGCAAGATTTCATTCTTTTTTTATGGCGTTTTTAGTTTGTTTCCATGTCTTGGCTGTTGTAAATAATGTTGCCATGAACAAAGGGGTGCATATATCTTTCTTAATTAGTGTTTTTGTTTTCTTTGGATAAATGCCCAGGAGTGGAATTGCTGGATCATAGAGTATTACTATTTTTAATTTCTTGAAGAATCTCCATATTGTTTTCTATAGTGGCAACAATAATTTACATTCCTACTAATGGTGCACAGGGGTGGTTTGATTTTTACCAGTTGTAGGTTAAAAATTATTTGGATCAACTTTAACCATTGTAATATAATTTCTCTGGAAATTAGTCTGTTTTAGAACTTTTAGAAGGGCCTTCCCTGGTGGCTCAGTGGAAAAGAATCCTTCTGCCAATGCAGGGGACAAGGGTTCAATCCCTGGGTCAGGAAGATCCCCTGGAGAAGGAAATGGCAACCCACTCCAGGATAATTGCCTGGGAAAACCATGGACAGAGGAGCTCGGCAGACTATATGAGATCACAAGAGTCAGATATGACTTAGCGACTAAACAACAAATAAATTTTAGGGGGCGGGAAGATGGCGGAGGAATAAGACCGGAGACCACTTTCTCCCACACAATTTCATCAAAAGAACAATCNTTGTTGGGGCTGGTGTACAGGGATGATCCAGAGAGACGTTGTGGGGTGGGAGGTGGGAGGGGGATTCAGGATTGGGAGCTCGTGTACACCTGTGGTGGATTCATGTCGATGTATGGCAAAGCCAATAGAGTATTGTAAAGTCAAATTTAAAAAATTAAAAAAATAAAAATAAAAATTCTGGCCAAAAATAAAGAAAAAAAAATAAATTTTAGAAAACAATTAAGGAGAAGGCAAATTTCCAGTACTCTTGCCTGGAAAATCCCATGGACGAATGAGCCTGGTGGGCTGCAGTCCATGAGATCGCTAAGAGTCGGACACGACTGAATGACTTCACTTTCACTTTTCACTTTCATGCATTGGAGAAGGAAATGGCAACCCACTCCAGTGTTCTTGCCTGGAGAATACCAGGGACGGCGGAGCCTGGTAGGCTGCTGTCTATGGGGTCGCACAGAGTTGGACACGACTAAAGTGACTTAGCAGCAGCAACAGCAACCTGGGTTACAGGTCATGGTTTTTGCTCAGTGTGATATAATGAATAGTTAATAAAACTTGAACCATTTAATTAGCATTAAGTAGATGAATAACTATCGGTTTAAAAAAAAATGCAGTAATGGGGCAAGGTGGTGATGGATGAATAAACAAAAGTAAAAAATAGTCCAGGATGTTGTAGAAATCATTCAGACCAAACTTTAAACAGGGAAAAAATCTTACTCTTGCACTCAGATTAAAAATTTATCCCATGATGTGGAAAGGGCTTATGCAGTTTTTTGATAAGCCCTTTTCTTTTACCTTCCTCCCTTTTCCTTTTTTTCCCCCTTCCCTTTATAGAAGTAAATATGTCTGGCTCTTTGCCAGACTAAAGTTGGTCCATAGTGATCTGGCAACTACATATTCAAAGGGAGGGGAACATTATGGTAAGTAGTTAACACACCTCATTATCTAAATCTGTGTGAACTGGGTTATCATACATCCCTGTTTGCCTGGGGATAGTCTCAGTGTTTACGTCTGTTATTTGTGTGTACTTATTAATATCTCTCCCTTTTACTCTCAAGTTTCTGGTTTGGATGATGGGTTTTTATGGCCATATATTTCTATAAATGATATGCATTTATTTCAAATACCAGTCTGTATAGAGTCAGTAATGATATTAACTCTAAACAGAACTATTGTCTGGTTTTCTTCCTCCTTCTGAAAGTTCCTCTCTAAGGTTCTTCTTTATGCTCTTGTCATCATCAGTGTTTTCTACCTTTATTGATTTAAATCTATAGTATCTCTTCCATGTCTATTTCCATAAACAGTTGGTGCCACTGTTAAATGTAGAGTTCAAATTAAGATATTGAATAAATGACTTTGCACTGTGGCTGAAAACAGAATTAACAGAGCCCTTTGTGGACCTGGTCAAATTCCTCGGTGGTTGTTACTGTTTTCAGGGATAAAACAGTGATATGGAGGATAAAAGGGAAAGAAAAGAGATTAGGGGATTGAGTATAAAACAAGAAATTTTCAAAAAATAATTTTGTTTGGATTTGTGTTTGTTATTAGGCATGGTAACTAGGTATTGTTTTGTGCTAGCTTACCTTATTTTGCTATAAAATTCAAGTAAAGATTACATTAAAAGTTTTCATTTTAATAAAATATTAAATCCTAAGCAAATTTATTTTTATTTCAATTTTATATATTATAACCTTTATTACTGTATATGAATTGCATTATATACAGAATATAAAATGATACTTATATGTTCTATTTTAAAGTCATTAATGTTTTTAGCCAAGTTACTTGTCACTTCATAGGCTATGAGAAATTTCAAACCTGTATACTGAAATGGAATCTGTTTAAACTGACAGGTAATTCTATAATTTTTCTTTTACAGGTCATGTAATGTTTGCAGAAATAAAAATGGAGAATGGAAAGTCAAAAGGCTGTGGAACGGTCAGATTTGACTCCCCAGAATCAGCTGAAAAAGCCTGCAGAATAATGAATGGCATAAAAATCAGTGGCAGAGAAATTGATGTTCGCTTGGATCGTAATGCATAATTTGAAACCACGGTTGGAACATTCTTACATCTGTTTTGCTGAATCTCCTAGTAAACGTCATTTTTTTAAAGTAATATTGTCTGCTTACAAAAAGTTGTAAAAATGAACTTCTAAAACTCCCACCAGTTTTTAACAGTATAGTGTTAAATATACTGTGATTTTTGTTAATCTCAAGTTTGGGTTTTTAAGACAGCAAGTCTGGTCATTCAGTTTAAATGAATGGTTATACTATTTTTAATGAAGTAAGCCATTTTCTTGTTATTTTCAGTTCTGCATAATGGGATTTGTTTGTTAAAAGTGTCCCCAGCTGTTACCAACTTATTGTAAGGTAAAGCAAGGATGTTTTTTTCCAAAACTTCTGTTTAATATATGTAATTGTCCTTGAAAAGAAAGGGCTCAGACAAATTAGGAAATGATTTTGATTGGCTTTAAATTACTTTTCTTGGTGATAAAAAATTACTGTAAGTAAGTTTTAAATTCTGAAGTTCAGAATATTTTTTATTTGAGTTAAATGAAGAAATGGAGTTTTTCTTCTCTACTCTTCCCCATCATTCACATTTTCCACAAAACGCTGTTAACATTAATGACCACAGCCCCTTATTTTATTGTTTCCAATAATTCCAAGTTCATATAGAACTGATAATGTTGTAAGCCCCAAGTACAGTAACAGACAGACTACTCCCAACTTTCTGTCTAGTTTCCAGCCATTGAGGTGAACTGCTAAGAAAAGGAAAACAATTGAAATGTTGAGAAAGATGGTTATGTAAGTTAGTCCTCTACTGTTCACTTCTACAGGAGCAGATGCATTTATAAATGCAGTTTTAATAAACCATGGAACACCTAGGCATAGCATATCAAAGACATTGGATCCCACGATGTTAGACATAGCCATATCTCCTTTGCCTGCAAAAAAAAAAAAGCATGTTGTTAATTGTGCATACCAATACTGTATTTTATTAATAAGCTTCATAAGAAAAAACACTGGATACTTTTTCTGTTTGTTTTGGAAAATTGTTGTATTAGAGCAAAAGTCTTAACTGAATTTGTATTTTTAAATTTTAGGGGGTTAGTATTTAAAGTCTTAACATTTATTTATCTAATAATAATTATCCTTATTTATTAAACCATTTTTAAATAAGGTATGTAGATTACTTGTTGCTTTTCATTCTAACATGGTTAATTACGATTTAATTCACATTTCAGGTGAATATTATTTAGGGGTTTAGATTTAGTGAAATTAATCTGTTAAATAGTAAATGCTTCCTCTTGAGTTCTTTTTTCTTCAAAGTATGTTACTGAGGAAATATTTTAAAGGTATCCTTGCTCAGTGTATTTCAGTCAAGCTTTTAAGAATGGGCATTGCAGCTTGAAGAACCCAGTTCTTACCTTTTCTTGCAACCAACACACTTGCGATCGTGTCTGGTATGCTTGTTCCTGCTGCTAATAAAGTAAGGCCCATTACTGTATCTGGAATTTCTAATGTTTCCCCTGTAACAAACATAGATATTATATATTACAAATCTTATAGATTCACTAACTGTTCTCTGCAGATATTTCTTTCCTGAAAAAGAAAATAGACATATTTAGATTTCAGAACCAATATGTATTTAGATTTTAGGTAGCAAAATATTTGAATAATATTGGTGATTGGTAACCAAGGTAGCACAGATTTTTCATGACAGATGGTGATATTTAATACACAAAATTCTACCAAGGAATAATTTCCCTATCTGGTATGCTTATAGAAGTTTTGGATGTCCACTGTTATCAAGGCTGTTGCTTAAAATATGCCAATAAGATTGGTCGTTTTCTCTTTTCCTTTTTAAAAACGTTTCCTAAAGAGGTCAGATTTAAGCAAGTTATTTATAGCTATTTTTAGGCTGTAAACGTGTTAACGTGGTATGCATTTTTAAAGTTCTACTTTAGTGATATACCTTAGTTTAGGTGTCTCCTTTGGGAAATCATAAATCTGAGGAAAACAGACTAGGCTTCTACTTGAGTCTTTCTAACTTTGTGGTCCTGGTTTAATACTTCTGTTAAATATGATGGCAGTTCATCATTTTTCATAAATGTATCCATTTTGGGAAACAGAACTAGAATGTAACTGCTCTTAATATTGTAATTGAAAACTTGCTTTACAGTTCTTTTTTTTTT
>SJYV01052230.1:65259-125009 GCA_006410875.1 Neotragus pygmaeus | reverse complement strand
TTGTTGGGGCTGGTGTACAGGGATGATCCAGAGAGACGTTGTGGGGTGGGAGGTGGGAGGGGGATTCAGGATTGGGAGCTCGTGTACACCTGTGGTGGATTCATGTCGATGTATGGCAAAGCCAATAGAGTATTGTAAAGTCAAATTTAAAAAATTAAAAAAATAAAAATAAAAATTCTGGCCAAAAAGAAAAAAAAATAAATTTTAGAAAACAATTAAGGAGAAGGCAAATTTCCAGTACTCTTGCCTGGAAAATCCCATGGACGAATGAGCCTGGTGGGCTGCAGTCCATGAGATCGCTAAGAGTCGGACACGACTGAATGACTTCACTTTCACTTTTCACTTTCATGCATTGGAGAAGGAAATGGCAACCCACTCCAGTGTTCTTGCCTGGAGAATACCAGGGACGGCGGAGCCTGGTAGGCTGCTGTCTATGGGGTCGCACAGAGTTGGACACGACTAAAGTGACTTAGCAGCAGCAACAGCAACCTGGGTTACAGGTCATGGTTTTTGCTCAGTGTGATATAATGAATAGTTAATAAAACTTGAACCATTTAATTAGCATTAAGTAGATGAATAACTATCGGTTTAAAAAAAAATGCAGTAATGGGGCAAGGTGGTGATGGATGAATAAACAAAAGTAAAAAATAGTCCAGGATGTTGTAGAAATCATTCAGACCAAACTTTAAACAGGGAAAAAATCTTACTCTTGCACTCAGATTAAAAATTTATCCCATGATGTGGAAAGGGCTTATGCAGTTTTTTGATAAGCCCTTTTCTTTTACCTTCCTCCCTTTTCCTTTTTTTCCCCCTTCCCTTTATAGAAGTAAATATGTCTGGCTCTTTGCCAGACTAAAGTTGGTCCATAGTGATCTGGCAACTACATATTCAAAGGGAGGGGAACATTATGGTAAGTAGTTAACACACCTCATTATCTAAATCTGTGTGAACTGGGTTATCATACATCCCTGTTTGCCTGGGGATAGTCTCAGTGTTTACGTCTGTTATTTGTGTGTACTTATTAATATCTCTCCCTTTTACTCTCAAGTTTCTGGTTTGGATGATGGGTTTTTATGGCCATATATTTCTATAAATGATATGCATTTATTTCAAATACCAGTCTGTATAGAGTCAGTAATGATATTAACTCTAAACAGAACTATTGTCTGGTTTTCTTCCTCCTTCTGAAAGTTCCTCTCTAAGGTTCTTCTTTATGCTCTTGTCATCATCAGTGTTTTCTACCTTTATTGATTTAAATCTATAGTATCTCTTCCATGTCTATTTCCATAAACAGTTGGTGCCACTGTTAAATGTAGAGTTCAAATTAAGATATTGAATAAATGACTTTGCACTGTGGCTGAAAACAGAATTAACAGAGCCCTTTGTGGACCTGGTCAAATTCCTCGGTGGTTGTTACTGTTTTCAGGGATAAAACAGTGATATGGAGGATAAAAGGGAAAGAAAAGAGATTAGGGGATTGAGTATAAAACAAGAAATTTTCAAAAAATAATTTTGTTTGGATTTGTGTTTGTTATTAGGCATGGTAACTAGGTATTGTTTTGTGCTAGCTTACCTTATTTTGCTATAAAATTCAAGTAAAGATTACATTAAAAGTTTTCATTTTAATAAAATATTAAATCCTAAGCAAATTTATTTTTATTTCAATTTTATATATTATAACCTTTATTACTGTATATGAATTGCATTATATACAGAATATAAAATGATACTTATATGTTCTATTTTAAAGTCATTAATGTTTTTAGCCAAGTTACTTGTCACTTCATAGGCTATGAGAAATTTCAAACCTGTATACTGAAATGGAATCTGTTTAAACTGACAGGTAATTCTATAATTTTTCTTTTACAGGTCATGTAATGTTTGCAGAAATAAAAATGGAGAATGGAAAGTCAAAAGGCTGTGGAACGGTCAGATTTGACTCCCCAGAATCAGCTGAAAAAGCCTGCAGAATAATGAATGGCATAAAAATCAGTGGCAGAGAAATTGATGTTCGCTTGGATCGTAATGCATAATTTGAAACCACGGTTGGAACATTCTTACATCTGTTTTGCTGAATCTCCTAGTAAACGTCATTTTTTTAAAGTAATATTGTCTGCTTACAAAAAGTTGTAAAAATGAACTTCTAAAACTCCCACCAGTTTTTAACAGTATAGTGTTAAATATACTGTGATTTTTGTTAATCTCAAGTTTGGGTTTTTAAGACAGCAAGTCTGGTCATTCAGTTTAAATGAATGGTTATACTATTTTTAATGAAGTAAGCCATTTTCTTGTTATTTTCAGTTCTGCATAATGGGATTTGTTTGTTAAAAGTGTCCCCAGCTGTTACCAACTTATTGTAAGGTAAAGCAAGGATGTTTTTTTCCAAAACTTCTGTTTAATATATGTAATTGTCCTTGAAAAGAAAGGGCTCAGACAAATTAGGAAATGATTTTGATTGGCTTTAAATTACTTTTCTTGGTGATAAAAAATTACTGTAAGTAAGTTTTAAATTCTGAAGTTCAGAATATTTTTTATTTGAGTTAAATGAAGAAATGAAGTTTTTCTTCTCTACTCTTCCCCATCATTCACATTTTCCACAAAACGCTGTTAACATTAATGACCACAGCCCCTTATTTTATTGTTTCCAATAATTCCAAGTTCATATAGAACTGATAATGTTGTAAGCCCCAAGTACAGTAACAGACAGACTACTCCCAACTTTCTGTCTAGTTTCCAGCCATTGAGGTGAACTGCTAAGAAAAGGAAAACAATTGAAATGTTGAGAAAGATGGTTATGTAAGTTAGTCCTCTACTGTTCACTTCTACAGGAGCAGATGCATTTATAAATGCAGTTTTAATAAACCATGGAACACCTAGGCATAGCATATCAAAGACATTGGATCCCACGATGTTAGACATAGCCATATCTCCTTTGCCTGCAAAAAAAAAAAAGCATGTTGTTAATTGTGCATACCAATACTGTATTTTATTAATAAGCTTCANCACCTAGGCATAGCATATCAAAGACATTGGATCCCACGATGTTAGACATAGCCATATCTCCTTTGCCTGCAAAAAAAAAAAAGCATGTTGTTAATTGTGCATACCAATACTGTATTTTATTAATAAGCTTCATAAGAAAAAACACTGGATACTTTTTCTGTTTGTTTTGGAAAATTGTTGTATTAGAGCAAAAGTCTTAACTGAATTTGTATTTTTAAATTTTAGGGGGTTAGTATTTAAAGTCTTAACATTTATTTATCTAATAATAATTATCCTTATTTATTAAACCATTTTTAAATAAGGTATGTAGATTACTTGTTGCTTTTCATTCTAACATGGTTAATTACGATTTAATTCACATTTCAGGTGAATATTATTTAGGGGTTTAGATTTAGTGAAATTAATCTGTTAAATAGTAAATGCTTCCTCTTGAGTTCTTTTTTCTTCAAAGTATGTTACTGAGGAAATATTTTAAAGGTATCCTTGCTCAGTGTATTTCAGTCAAGCTTTTAAGAATGGGCATTGCAGCTTGAAGAACCCAGTTCTTACCTTTTCTTGCAACCAACACACTTGCGATCGTGTCTGGTATGCTTGTTCCTGCTGCTAATAAAGTAAGGCCCATTACTGTATCTGGAATTTCTAATGTTTCCCCTGTAACAAACATAGATATTATATATTACAAATCTTATAGATTCACTAACTGTTCTCTGCAGATATTTCTTTCCTGAAAAAGAAAATAGACATATTTAGATTTCAGAACCAATATGTATTTAGATTTTAGGTAGCAAAATATTTGAATAATATTGGTGATTGGTAACCAAGGTAGCACAGATTTTTCATGACAGATGGTGATATTTAATACACAAAATTCTACCAAGGAATAATTTCCCTATCTGGTATGCTTATAGAAGTTTTGGATGTCCACTGTTATCAAGGCTGTTGCTTAAAATATGCCAATAAGATTGGTCGTTTTCTCTTTTCCTTTTTAAAAACGTTTCCTAAAGAGGTCAGATTTAAGCAAGTTATTTATAGCTATTTTTAGGCTGTAAACGTGTTAACGTGGTATGCATTTTTAAAGTTCTACTTTAGTGATATACCTTAGTTTAGGTGTCTCCTTTGGGAAATCATAAATCTGA
The DNA here is from genome assembly GCA_006410875.1 of Neotragus pygmaeus. Taxonomy (NCBI): domain Eukaryota; kingdom Metazoa; phylum Chordata; class Mammalia; order Artiodactyla; family Bovidae; genus Neotragus; species Neotragus pygmaeus. The sequence goes on along the minus strand of SJYV01052230.1, from coordinate 120,870 downwards.
GGAAAACAGACTAGGCTTCTACTTGAGTCTTTCTAACTTTGTGGTCCTGGTTTAATACTTCTGTTAAATATGATGGCAGTTCATCATTTTTCATAAATGTATCCATTTTGGGAAACAGAACTAGAATGTAACTGCTCTTAATATTGTAATTGAAAACTTGCTTTACAGTTCTTTTTTTTTTCTTAAAATGATAATTAAAAAAAACTTCAAGTAGCATATTTATTGCATGCTTATATATATTGCTGTTGGAACTGTAATTGGTTGTTAATTTGTTAACTGGTTTGCCAGAGTTCATATGTACATAAATAACATTAACATTTATCATCTTGGGGACTGTTCTGTGATCTAGTACTTGATTTTGTTCTTTTCTTGATTTCCTAATGTCAAATGTGATCTGGCTGAGAACATTTATGGAGAGCTTTAATATGCAGGCTACTGGATTTTTCTATATTACTCAAAAAAAGAGAGAAATATTCTTAGAATAGCATACTATTCTAAGTCATATATTAATTTGACAAAAGTCAGAGGTCGGGAAACTTTTTTTTGAAAGGGTGAGATAGTAATTTTTTTAGGTTTTGTAGGCTATACAATCTCTGTTGCAGTTATTCAGCTCTGCCAGTGTAATGTGAAAGCATTCATGGATAATATATAAATGGATGGGCTTGACTGTTCAGTAAAACTTAACTCCCAAAAACAGGAGACTCTGTTTGGGTACACAGGTGGTGGTTTGTTCACCTCTGATTAAGTCCATTCAGGTTAACCTTTTTGGGAGAAATTCCTGATTTTTTTTTTTTTTTTTGTACATTGTTTGTATTCAGTTTTTCCTTCTGAACTAGGAGTTCTTTGGGACTAGAGCTGATTATGGCCAGGTAGTAACAGTTAAATCTTAATCATGAAAGTAGTAGAAACTAAAATGAGACTTTATTTTATACCCTTTTAATTCATTTTGTAGTACGTTTATATTGCCATATTAAAAAACAAAATGTAATCCAGTTAAACAGTGAATACCCATTGTTTTCTCAAAACACTGGCACCTTGCTATATGTTAAATTATGGAATGGCATTCAGTATAAAGACTATCTTGTGGACCCATGCAATGTGATTTAATTATTAGCAACATAGAAATTCTGTGAATTTGATATTGTTTATAACATGTTCCTTTGACTCGTACCCTGGGCTGTGTAANTATGTTAAATTATGGAATGGCATTCAGTATAAAGACTATCTTGTGGACCCATGCAATGTGATTTAATTATTAGCAACATAGAAATTCTGTGAATTTGATATTGTTTATAACATGTTCCTTTGACTCGTACCCTGGGCTGTGTAATAGTGACCATATAGTTGACATGTGGTATATACCTCACAAAACCTGAGTGAGCTTATTGGTATATTAATATTTAATCTTTTTGTAAATAGCACTAATCTTTATTTTTAGTCTTTGCTGAAAAACACATTTTCTCTTTAACTAGACTATACTTACTGAATATATGCTGTTCTTATATACAACTGATTATTTTTAAATTGTGCTCTTAAGATATTATACATACCAGTTATTGTGACCATCCAAACCAGGATATATGTAAATGCAGATATCCATAGTGCTGACATAAAAAATGTTATCACAAAATACTTTCTCCAGAACTTTCTTCTACAATCTGGTGTGGTTAGAAAAAGTAGTATAATAATGGGAAGGGATAGTACCCAAAAAATTCTTTTTAAGTCTGCTTCAGGCATGTTGAATACACTTGGCGGATCTGTTAAGGAAAAATTAAATGATTTTGAGTTTTCTCAAATGGCCAATTAAGTTAGAATGTCCATTTAAGAAGCTATATTGAAATAAATTAGCCATATCAGTTTTTAAGAGGCTATTTAAAACATTTGAATATCTCATTACTGATATTGCTGGCAGAAAGAAGCTAATTGAGACTTCAGGGCTGACTATAAAATGTGATACTCAGCATTTCTTGATTTGGGGTCTTAAATCCATCAAAGTGTTTAGGGTTATTCACTAAGTGTGTTTGTGTGTTAGAAACATAATTTTTCTGAAGTATCAATTCACCATCTCTTGATTTTCTGTGGATGGTTTTTAGTAACTTTTGCTTATGGGATTAACCTGTTGTCTCCACTTCCCAGTATTGATGATACCTCTAGCCTGCTCTATGTATCACAAAATGTATACTTAGGGAGTAAAAGATAGCTATAGCATAATCTTTTTATTAAGTTGAATATTTCTGATTCTCAGGTGATATTACGGGGCTTATTTCATCATTTTCTTTCATTAATTTACTAAACAAAATTCACCACAATTCTTAGAACTTTAAAGAAAATTGGAAGTAGTATTGAATCTACAGTGTAACTTACAAAACTTGAGTTTGTTTTTTAAATTCAATTTGTTCTATTATCTTGGTGGAAGAAGTCAATAATAAAATATTAGATAAAAAGGAGACTTCACTTTAGATTGTTTAAAATTTGTATGGCACTTATAAAATATTGGATTGGCCAACAAGTTGAGTTGGTTTTTTCCATACCATCTTATGGAAAAAATTGAACAAACTTGTTGGCCAGTCCAATGTTTTGCCCATATATTAGGTCACATTACAACTAATACTAGTAAAATTACTCATAATTTTTTTTTTGTCACATTGCAGCAAATGGGCCAGAAAGTAACAGATATAATTTTATTGTAATAAAAAATGTTTGGACTGTTTTTTTTTTTNGCCCATATATTAGGTCACATTACAACTAATACTAGTAAAATTACTCATAATTTTTTTTTTGTCACATTGCAGCAAATGGGCCAGAAAGTAACAGATATAATTTTATTGTAATAAAAAATGTTTGGACTGTTTTTTTTTTTAGTTTCTTGTTATAAAAGTTAACTTAGAAATGTGTACTACTTGTACCTGAAAGACTAGAAACTGTAATCTTTGTAAGAAGGGGAAAATTCATGTTTTAATTTTTTCAGATAATAAATTACTAAGTTCCCTGTCTAATGTACTAAATAAAATGCAGAAACTGTTTCTTAAAACCACTTTATTAAAAAAATCCCTAAATTTGTATTTCTGGATGTAGCTGAATTTGACTTCCTATATACTAAACATGTTAGTTGCTCAGTCGTGTCTGACTCTCTGCAATCTCATGGATTGTAGCCCTGACAGGTTCCTCTGTCCATGGGATTCTCCAGGTAAGAATACTGCAGTGTGTAGGTCGTTCTTTTCCCCAGGGGATCTTGGAGGAGGAGAGCATGGAAACCCACTGCAGTATTTTTGCCTGGAGAATCCCATGGGCAGAGGAGTCTGGTGGGCTACAGTCCATCAGGTCTCAAAGAGTCAGACATGACTGAAGCGACTTAGCACACATACTATAAACATTTATTTACATGTTTTGCTACTGCTTCACTTGTTTAAAATTCAACTCTCTCCTTCCTACTTTTTCTTCACACCAGCTCTTCTTCCTAAATTCCTAGTTTTTGTAAGTGGTATTCTCATGTTGTTACTTTGTTGTCATGATCAGAAGCCTCAGAATTATCTCTGCTCCCATGTAGCCCCTTCAGTTGCCTAGTCTTGGTGATGCTTCCTCTGCATTGTCTCACACCTGTTTTCTTGTATTCCCACTGCCTTCACCTTGTCTGCTGCTACTGCTGGTAAGTCTTGTGTCTGACTCTGTGCGACCCCATAGACGGCAGCCCACCAGGCTTCCCCGTCCCTGGGATTCTCCAGGCAAGAACACTGGAGTGGGTTGCCATTTCCTTCTCCAATGCATGAAAATGAAAAGTGAAAGTGAAGTCGCTGAGTTGTGTCTGACTCTTCGCGACCCCATGGACTGCAGCCTACTAGGCTCCTTCGTCCATGTAATTTTTCAGGCAAGAGTACTGGAGTGGGGTGCCATCGCCTTCTCCGTCACCTTGTCTAAGCATCTGGTAAACACATCAGTTGGTTTAGTAGCATGTCTTTTATCTCATATTTCAGTACTGATAATTTCTCTGCAAACCTGAAAACACTATTAATCTAGCATTTAAGACTCTGTCGTATTCCTTCCTATCCACCTTTCTTCTGCTTCCATTCTGCACATTCAGTCCTCCAGTTATGTTAGTACTTGACAAGCCTTTTTCCCATGTTATTTCTTTGTCAGTCCATGGAATGCTTTTTTTTACTCTTAGCTCTGCATCATTTACTTATGACATAGGAAGTCTGATAAAACTTCAATAGCTATTACCATAAATCAAGTTGTTAAAATCTTACTATTTGTCTCTGTGATAATCTTTCCTATCTAACCATCCTCATCAATTTTTTTTTTTTTTTTTACCATCTGTCCCATTTAGGAACTATGTTTATGCTTTATTTCTCTTTACAGTATTTAAATGCTCATATTTTAGCTATTTTGGTTTTTTTCTGAAATATTGGAAGAGCCTCCTTAAGGATAGTTCTGCCTCTTGATCATCTCTAAATTCCCATAGTATTTTTAAAATAGTAAGTATATAGTACTTGCTGAATTGAAATGAAATTAAGTTTTGCTAGTAATAGACTTAATAATGGTCATGATGTGGTTATTACCTTCACAAACCTGACTAAGACCATGTAAACTTAAGGAAAGTTGGGAGTAGCCCGAATCTTCATGAAATATTCCACTGTCAGTTCTCGACTGCCTGCGGATGAATGGTGGGTCCTCATCTTCCCATCCCATCAGTGGCTGCTGTTCACTCCTCTCTTCTATTGCTTTGGCAAGACAGGTACAGCAAGGACTGCATTTCTTTATAATGTATTGGTTAATTTTAATGTCAAAACACAGCACCACAACATATAATCCGTATATCAAAAGCAGTAAAGTTCCTTCATACCTATAAATTAGAGAAATTTGTGTGGTTTTCAGTTTAAAGTGAAAGTTATTTTAGAGTTAGTAGTTTTGGGGCAGTATCTGCTTAATTTTTTAATGAAACAATAGAACAGAAATATTGTAGATACATTTTGATTTTGTAGATGTGTCCAGATTTGGTTACAACATTATAAAAGACTTACTGATGAAAGTTCGACACTGTCCTTTTTGTATTTTAAAAACAAGGTTTATAAACTCATTCTTAATTTGTAGAATCCTTCCAAATAGCAGGCATAGAAAGTTCTTTGAAAATGTGTGTTAGTCACTTAGTCGTGTTAGTCACTTAGTCGTGTCCGAATCTTTGCGACTCAATGGAGTGTAGCCTGCCAGGCTCCTCTGACCATGGAATTCTCCAGGCAAGAATACTGAAGTGGGTTACCATTCCCTTCTCCAGGGGATCTTCCCAACCCAGGGCTCAAACCTGAGTCTCCCGCACTACAGGCAGATTCTTTACCCTCTGAGCCACCTGGGAAGTCCTATTTAAAAATAATAGTAATTACAGATTTTCAAAATGAAAGTGAAACTAATGAATAGTGATGGGGCTTTTCCACCCCAGTTCATTGAAAGAAGAGAATAATTATAAGAATATAGTATACCTTCATTTCAGTTGTTCTGGTACAGGAATTCTGTGCTAAATCAGAATATATTAGACTTTGGCTGAAGCTTTTCAATTTGCTATACTGCGATTTTTTGTTGATTTTAATGTAAATGAGTTTGGCTTGCACCGTTTTCCAATACTCTGGTTTGCTATTTAGAGACTTTTGATTATCTGATGCCATCATATTTGAACCTTGCATTCACCTTTTATTTTATAGCTAGTGAATCACTGCTGCAGCTTGAAAGCACAGAGTCCTTGATTTCCCTAATGAAAGAGCATTACCTTGGATGCTCCCACAGTCACTGTCACCTGGCAGACAACTGCCAAGTCCCAGAAGCACTTCTGTTGTAACCTAGTCTTTCCTTGGGAGACAGACTAGATTTCAGGAAGGTTCACTTTGAACATTTACACCCTGCTAGGTCTGAAGTTTCTTGATAGCAGGTATTAGAGCAGCACTGCCAAACTAGTATTCCAGAGGGGTGCCATTGACCTCCACCATCGGGCAATGTACACTCTGTGTGTCTGTGTTTTACATTTATTCATCTGTTAAGACATAGTGATCAATACCTAACAAATACCTGGTACGTGTTAGCTGAAAAAATGACTGTTTCCCATTTTCTTAGAATGACGAGGCATGGGGAGATTATAAATAAATAGCTTTTAGTTTTGAAACCTAAAACATTTTTAATTTTTAGAGGAAGAGGGCTATAGTTCTCTTACTAAATGAACAGGGAAAAAGTTGGAGGAATTTAAAGGGACTTTGTTTATTTCTTTGTTATCTCTCTAACTGTGTGATCATGGCCACTTCTAACTGAGGAAAGGTAAACAACCCAATAGATGAAAAAGCCACCTGTTGGGGCTTTAACAAACATCAACAATTTGGAAACTTTCTGAGAAGGTAGTCAGTAGGGAAAAAGAAGGATGGTAACATCTACTGGTTAGACAAAAAGGAGGACTGATTTGACTGAAAAATTGCAAACGGAGAACAACCCAACCAGCAGTTGTGATGAGGTTAGCTCAGAGATCTACAGGAAAAATATATGGAAGTGGTAGACAATTAAGTGAAAGAAATAACATTTCTGAGAAAAAAGTTACTAAACTAGAATTTTATAAAAGTACTCTCTGTAATTGTTTTACATAAGAGTAATGATTGTTTCAAGCTTACCAGTAAACTTGGTTGTCAAATATTATGGCAAGAAGTGCTGCCACACTGATAGCATATGCCACACAGTCTCTGAATAGGGGCCAACATGATAGTGTTGAAACCTGTAAAAATAATTAATGTTTCCATTACACTGTTACTTCTTCAAGTACTTTCTTAGTGTAATACTAAAATTATTTGTATACTTGTAGTTAAACATTGTTATCTTTTACATATTGCTTTTAGAAAAAGGAATTTTAAGAAAAATTGTGTTTCTAAATCTAGTCTGATTTTCATAAATTTGACCAAGAGGTATTTGTGGGTTAACTTAAAATTGAATACATGTTGTTTTTCTACTGATTAATAAACTTAATTGAACACATTCCTAGTGCCTTGTTTGTTCCAGACTATAAACAGTTCTTTTTTTCCTTTGTCTTTTTTTATAAATTTATTTTTTAATTGAAGGATAATTGCTTTACAGAATTTTGTTCTTTTCTGTCAAACTCTGTCAAATTCTGTTGTTTCCTGTTATTTCTGTGGATGAAGCTGCTGCTGCTGCTGCTGCTAGAGTCTATTATACAGAGTGAAGCCAGAAAGAGAGAAATATTGTATACTAATGCGTATAAATAGAATCTAGAAATATAGTACTGAAGAATTTATTTGCAGGGCAGCAATGGAGAAACAGACATGGAAAACAGACTTACAGACATGGGGAGAGGGGTGGAGAGGGTGAGATGTATGGAGAAAGTAACATGGAAACATTACCATATGTAAAATAAGATAGCCAACGGGAATTTGCTGTATGTCTCAGGAAACTCAAACGGGCTCTGTATCAACCTAGAGAGGTGGGATGGGGAGGGAAATGGGAGGGAGGTTCAAAAGGGAGGGGATATATGTATACCTATGGCTGATTAATGTTGTGGTTTGACAGTAAGCAGTTCTTATAATTTGTCAAGACAATATATTTTGTTGAATCAATTTTTCTTACATACCACATTAGATAGTAAGCCACAGGCTGCACAGATACCAAGGAGGTTATAGATTGCAGATCCAAGAATGGTGCTAATGCCAATATCGCCCTTTGTGATAAATACACCTATGAGCCAGATAGTAGCTAAGTTAGTGTTGGCTTGGAGAAGATCAAATAACACCAATTAAGCAAAAGAACAAAAACAAAAAACATACATATATATATATAAGGAGTAGTATTTACCTAGGAAAGCAGTAACTAATTCAGGAGCTGAACTACCGGCTGCCATAAAAGTTGCACCTGCAACATCCTGGGACAGTCCAAAGGCTGAAGACAAATGAAATTATATTATGCCTGGTAAAGTGACAAATGGGAGAGCATGTTCTCATAACTAAGTAGATATCAAAGCAGCATTTTCATAGAAAGCCATTCTTACTAACTTCAACTGGAAAACAGCCAATAGAGGCAGCCTTCTAGGCATTATTTACCCTGTATCAGAAAGTTAGAATGAAAATTCAGGTTTCCAAGCCATTGATAGCAATCCTTTGTCAATGTTTATTGTTTAGTATATTACTGATTTTTGAGTCTTACCAGACCCTCAAACTCTGGTGTGCTTGGTTGAGTCCCTGTTACCTGTAGCCAGTATTTCCTTATTCTTACCCGTGGGGCCATTACCTGTTGCTCATTCTCCAGTCCACCTCAAGTTCTACTTCTCTACTGAGTTATCTGCCTTTGACATTACTGGTTTCTTTTTTTGTTGGTGGCATAGCAGGTTGAATTTTATAAAAATAGCTACAATATTTCTGCCCATATGGTTTTCCAGAAACTGTCCATTCCCTGTCAAACAAACTAAAACAAAAAACAATGTGGAGTTTATGTATTTTGAACCTAGATGAGCCTTTGTGACCGCTGAAAGTATGGCAGAACCATATGCCTGAAGCTAGGACATAAAAGGTGAAAAAGCTTTCATTGTTCTCTCTGGGGACATTTGCTTCAGAGCCCTAAGTTACCACATAAAAACCCTGGCTACCATATAGGAAAGACCTTGTGAAGAGCCCACATAGAGATGCCTGAGGAACCCCTGCTGTTTCAGCCCCTCAGTTTTGAATCCTCCCGTCCCAGCACCAGACATTCAAAGGAGGGAGCTTTCAGATAATTCTAGTCCTTTTTTTGACTATCACTGCATGAAAGACCTCAAGCAAGAACCATCCAGCTGAGGCCACTAAACCCTTAAAGCTATGAGAAGTCTGAAATGATTGTTCTTTTAAGCCCCTAGTTTTGGGGTGATTTCATAAGAAGCCATTGATAACAGGAACACCTATTTATCTATTTGTTGTATTTATTGACCACCTACTGTACCAAGTGCTTTTTTTATGTGATGGGAATGTGGCAGTCACAAAACAGACAAACATTTCTCTTCTGGAATTTAATTCCAGTGAGCGGAAACAGACAAGAAAAAAATATATATTGTGTTAGAAGGAGCAATAGTCAGGTGTGAAGTTGCTCAGTTGTGTCCAACTCTTTGTGACCCCATGGACTATAGCCTACCAGGTTCCTCCAGCCATGGGATTTTCCAGGCAAGAATACTGGAGTGGGTTGCCATTTCCTCCTCCAGGAGATCTTCCTGACCCAGAGATTGAACCCAGGTCTCCCACATTGTAGGCAGATGCTTTACCGTCTGAGCCACCAGGGAAGCTTGAAAGTCAGGATGGGGTATATAAAATGTCATGGAGGAAAGATTGTAATTTTAGATTGGGTAACCAGAAAGGACTTCACCAAGATGCTAACAAAGTGAGGGAGTAGCCACACATAGAGCTGGGAGTAATATAGGCAGACGGAGTGTGTGCAAAGGTTTTGAGGTAGACGCTAGCCTATGCGTTCAAGAAACAGAGAAAGGCCAGAGTGTCTGCAATAAAGTGTGTGAAGGAGAGCTGTAGATGATGGAGTCAAAGGTGATAGATGGCCAGATCATATAAAGCCTGTGCATCCTAGCAAGCACTTGGGCTTTTGCTGTGAAAAATATGGGAAGTGCTTGGAAAGATGGGCTTCCCTGGTTGCTCAGCTGGTAAAGAATCCGCCTGCAAGGCAGGAAACCCCGGTTCAATTCCTGGGTCAGGAAGATCTGCTGGAGAAGGGGTAGGCTACCCACTCCAATATTCTTGGGCTTCCTTGGTGGCTCAGCAGTGCAGGAGACCTGGTTTGGGGAGATCTGAGTTTGATCCCTGGTTTGGGAAGGTCCCCTGGAGAAGGGAATGGCCTGGAGAATTCCATGGACTGGATAATCCCTGGGGTCACAAAGAGTCGGACACGACTGAGTGACTTTCACTTTCACTTTTGGAAAGACTTCTACAGTGTTGCTGGTGATACTAGCCACAGTCATCTTTTTTATCCCCATGAGGCTATCTGTTCTCAGTGGTCAAACCAGCTCCAGTCAGAACTGTTTTGCCTCCATTGGGAAAAATCCTCTCAGGATAGTTGGAGTTACCAAATCCAGGTTCTCTATCCTATTTGCCTTTGGTCATGTTGCTTGATGTACACTACTCGTGGTGACTATTGAAGGGACAGAAGTAATAATTTATGTAAGTTACATTTCACTGGTTGGAGTGATTTTGCAAATATATATAGTATTTATACTTTTACTACAACTCTGACATAGAAGGTCCAGTTGGTCATAAAACTTAGAAAAGATGAAGCATATTGTTCTATTAACTTCTTAAAAATTTTATCTATAAATTAATGTATTCATGGCATACAATTCACTTTCATATACATAATTTAGTCATCTCAGCTATTCCTTTAAATGAGTGTTAGTTGCTCAGTTGTGTCCTACTCTTTGAACTGTAGCCTGTCAGGCTTCTCTGTCCATGAAATTCTCCAGGCAAGAATACTGGAGTGGGCAGCCATTCCCTTCTCCAGGGGATCTTCTCGACTCGGTTCAAACCCAGGTCTCCTGCATTGCAGGCAGATTCCTTACCATCTGAGCCACCAGGGAAGTTCTTAGATATATATGAGTTGTGGGGTTTCCATTTCACATATAAAAAACAGATAATCAGAAGGTTAACTAACTTAAAATGACCTGGAAAGTAAGGGTCTTAAATGTGAGGATTTTGGGCGTAAACCCCGTCTATTGATTCTAAACATGAAACATGAAAGTGAAAGTCACTCAGTCGTGTCCCGCTTTTTGCAACCCATGGAATTCTCCAGGCCAGGATACTGGAGTGGGTAGCCTTTCCCTTCGCCAGGGGATCTTCCCAACCCAGGGATGGAACCCAGGTCCCCCGCATTGCAGGCAGATTCTTTACCAGCTGAGCTATACCTAAGTCCAGTGCTACCTCTTTTTAACCACAGAAACTCAGTATCAGAAAGGCACTGAGGCAATCGTAAGATGGGAGGTGGTTGAGGCATTTTCTTCCTTTCCTTGTGGCACTGGTACATAACTTCCCCCATTGTATTCTTTTCTAGGGGGAAAAATAGCTAGTGAGAGTAATAATTCAGAAGTTTTCTAGCATATTCCAGAGAATGTATAAATTTAGTGATATTACCATGAATTCTTGAATGAAATCAGGGTTAACTAATACATGGAAGAAATTGAAAAAGAAAATATCTTAAACTGTCTAAACTTGGGGCAGCTGAAGAGTGATTGGCTGATCTTCGTCTAGTGCTGGCTGAAGAATGCTTCATTGGAAGAATTCAATCTGGAGAAAGAAAAAATGATCCATCTGGCTGTTGCAAGGTAAGAAAATAAGTGACCCTTCTGAACACTTTCTTTCTTAAAAGGCAATAACAATAAAGTTTGTTGCTATTCACTGAGCTCTATTCCAGTTATTAAAAGAAGAGCTCTCTACAGATGAATTATAAAACTTCTAAGATATTTTAACAAGTTACATCTAAGGTTCTAAGCATATTTTGTAGAATGGTTTATACCTTTGAACTTTAGAATCGACTGGCTTTGTCTTCACTGACCTTTGGGTAGCATTTCTCTCTGTTATAGTTTATTATTAAAGATAAATTGTTCTGTTCCCCCCACATCCCACCCAGAGCTATTACTTTTTTCTCTCTCTATTACTGTAAAAGACTAATGATATTTCCTTGAGGATATAGTAGAAATGTTCAAGGTGAGTTTTCTTTATAGGTTTAGATATTACATTGGTTATATAAAGTGCAACTTTATGATAATGAACTGATTACTAAAACTCGACAGACTTTTTCTTAAGCGTGATACCATGCTGCAAAGTTTATAACCATCTTGGCAAATTTTTTTCTGGAAATATAGAAAAAGAGTTTTAAACTAAAATGGAAACCTGGCTTCTGGCCATGCCAGTACCTTAATGTGAGAATTTAGATAAGTCATTCAGACAAGGCTTGTATTTTGCCATCTGTAAGAGGGTTGGAATATACAAATCTTTAAGGTATCTTCTAATTTTTAGCAATTTTAAAAAGTATAAAATATGAATTCTATGCCTTATGCCTCTGGACCACCTCTTATTGTTAGATAAATTCCTTTTATAATTAAAAACCCCTGTGTTAACTGAAAATTTAGAAGATAGAGGAGAAAACAGATGGGAGGGAGCATCATTTATACTTTTACCATTGTATTTTAACCACTGCTACCTTTTTAAAAATGTATTTTCAATTCTTTTCACATATACATTTAACAGAGTTACAAGACTAGGCTATAAGCAATTTGGTGTCTTCTGGCAGAACTTTATAAAGTCCTCAGTGATAGCAAATTTTTATGCTTTGTGAATGGATTTGAGTTTTGTAAGCAATTAAAAGTCATTCAGACCCAATTCTAGTGACTATGGTGGGTAGTCATGCTGAGTAACTCTGCTTAGGGTTCAAAATGAAGTGTGACAGCAAACCAGTGTTTTTTATGATTTGCAAAATTGGTTCTGACATTAATTTCAAATATATTTCTAGAAATATTTTGAGTAAAGTCAGCATCACTGGAATAAATCCCTAGCCTCTCCACGCACAATTGCATCTATATGCTCTGTGATGCTTCTAATAGTAAATAAAAACATTTTGAGTACTTTATAGTTATCATCTCATATCTTATCTGAGCCATAATGGAACAAATTCTGAAGCTCTGTATAATGCTTTGAAAAGCCCGATTCCACTGAAAAAGGACGTCCCCATGCCCTAATCTAACAGCTATTAGTTTCCACTTGCTGTAAGTCAATCATATAAAGCCACATGCAAGACTTTTTGTGCCCAAACCTCACAATTATCTGAGTTTTGTCTCCATAACTTGCTCAAGGTCACATAGGTAAGAGTTGCAGAGATGGGATGGGCACTTAGATCTTTTTGAGTTGAAAGAGCTGCTCTTTCTGTTATCCATGTAGGTAAGTGAAGAGATTTAATACATAGCTTTATTATTATTATTGCCTGTCTCTCCAATAGCATTTTGGTAATATCCAGACCACTTGACATTTATTTATCTCTGTATACCTAAGGTAGATTTAGATGCAATCCAAGGTAACCACAATGTATTTATTTATATTTTAAATTCAGATTAGTTTAGATCAGAGGAAAAAGAAAAGCAAAGGGATGAAAATGCTCTTAAGAGGAGAATGAGTGCCTGTGTGGCTAGGAGGAAGCACTCTTCTTAGATTCTTTGTTCTTGGGGAAGGCTTTGCCTCTGTAAATTTCATAAGGATTAAGAATCAAACAATCCCCTGAAACTGTCGGCTATCCAAATGCCATACTCACAGAATTATTTGACTCCCTTTCAATTTTATCAATTTAGAATCAATTCTACCTGGAATTAAAACTTGTATTTCTTTCTTATTGTCTGTTTCTGAAACATAAAATAGAACATGGACAAATATTAGTTCAAAGCAGTATGAATAAAAAGAATTTTTAATGAAAAAGTAAATATTTTATGTAAGTATGTTTCCCAAAACCTTATTAAGATCATTTTCACTTAAGACGTGTTATACTTCAAAGGATCAACATGGTGGAGGGATTAGAGCATCAACTGAATAGCATATTAGTGTAACATTTAAGATGAAAAATTTCATAACTAGCTCATTGTGGACTTCAGGCGATATCAAGTGACCGACCAATCACTAGGGATTCTCAGTTTTCTCTGTAGTTAGCCTCAGAAAAGTTAAAGAAAGGTACTCTAAACAGTGACTAAATAACTCTAGGAGATCCCCATTACATATTAAAATGATATGTAAAGGATTTGTTTTGGCTTTCTGCTGAACTTTTGTGTTTCTAAAAATGAACTGCTTATAAAGATGAGAGGTAATCATCCTACTATGGGCTGTAAGTTAATATAGTTTCTATTATATACAAATGTGTTCAAAGAATCTTTAGCCTCTTTTCCTTTAGAACTTAAATGGATAAAAAAGAAGATAGGATTAAAGGAAGGTGGTATAGCAACAACATTTTCTCATATTGGATCTACTTGGTTAAAATGACAACAAAATGTCTCAGGGTTTGTGTGTGCTTGCTTTCCTCATGTTGAAGTGCGAAGGAGAGGTTGTTTGACTTTAATGATCATGAGTAGAGCAAGAAAGAGAAAGATCCTTAGTGGAAGCCTCAAGTGGTAGTGGTTCTGGAGGAAATTGACAGACCAATGTATATAGAACCAATGTGTATAGATACAGACAGAGAAAGCAGTCATGTGTCTAAACTGGGCCTGACCAGAGTATCAGCCAGAGGCTCTGTCCTCCACCACCTCCAATGTATCCCCTGCACAGAGACTGCAGTCCCAGCCACTTCTAGAGTTCACCATGCTGAAGCCCCTTGTGCTAATAACCAAATGAACCACTGTCAGTGATTGGAAGAGTGGATCCTGGGACAATGGGGCTGGGGTGGGCCAAGGGCCAGCCAGTTCAATCATTGTATCCTAGATTGGAACTCAGACGTGTACTCCACAGAATGTCATTGAATCAAACATGATGGTTTGGTTCCACAGTATGATGCTACAATTTCATGTGCATCGTAAACAAAATGCTTAGTTCTCATATTAGTTATTGCAGGTAACCATTTATAACATTAATTTACAACCCCTGGTAGGTTGCTGAAATTCTTAACTGATGTCTTAAAGTGACTCAATAGATTCTCATTATTTTGTAGTATACTTCCTCTATTGTTACAATGACTATTTGACATATTTTTTAATCAAAATTTTTGGTGCCCTTGGGTGGAAAATACCTTTTAAAATTATTTAAATGACAGTTCTTCTGAAACAACCATATTATGACAGCTAATCTCAAATAAGGATGTGTAAAATTATATAGCAATTGAAAACATTCGTGGGTTTTGACGTTAAAGAGACCAGGGCTCTCCTGTGTACTGGCTGTGTGTGTGTGTGTGTGTGTGTGTGTGTGTGTGTGTGTGTGTGTGTGTGTGTCTCTTGCATTGGCAGGCAGATTCTTTACCACTGTGCCACCTGGGAAGCGCTGTGTAGTCTTGAGAACTTATATATTCTTTCAGCCCCAGTTTTTTCATTAGTAAAACCAATCTAATAGTCCCTTCTTTGTAGGGTTTTTTGAAGAACTAAAACCTTATATATTTAATTTAGAACTATGCTTGGTCTTCTATAATTGTTTATGAAAAATAGCTACAATAAATACATAAGTAGTTAATAACATTCCAGTACAATGTATAATGCTCAGTAAATTATTTTGAGGATAATATTAAGACTTATTAGTTGGGTGGGACTGTTATAACTCATGCTCATCAAAGAACTATGGGGAAAGGTAAAGCAATTACAGACTTTCTGAAGCTAGTTTCTGTGGATGTAAACAAATTTCAGAGAACCTGTTTTTTATTGCTGGTGTCCTAATTTGGACAAGACCATGCTAAGACCTTGAAAAGAGAAATGCCATAATTAATTTATAGGCATTTAAAAATGAATCAAGCTAGCACTATTTCTATTTCATTTTGTTGCCAGTATTTTCAATACTCCAGACAGGGATCAATTCCTAGCAGCTGAAGATAGGCAGTGGCTTAGGCATCCATCAATCACACATCCATAATAGCTACTGTGTTATATTTCAGAACAAAAGGCAATTCACTTGAGAAACACATGTTTGCTGATGATGTTCAAGGTAATTCCACAAGTGGCATGGTGGAAGTCATTATTATAGATGTTTCATGAAGTTTCTTATTATAGATGTTTCACGAAGTTACTTAAAGAAGGTTATTTTGAAGTATCAATCTAAATTTTAATTCAGTAGTTTCTTCTGCAAGGCTAGAAAAGTTATTTATTTATTTACCACTCCCAAGACAGGTTTTTTAATAAAAAAAAAAATCATTGACGGGTTCATTCTTTCAGTCAAGAAAGCAAAAAAGGGGATGGGGATTTATTATTTTCCAGAAAAAGAAAGATTCTAAGTAGAGAGATAGTACCTTGAATTTTAAATTTCTTAGTTTTATATGGTGAGTGAAGTGAAGTCGGTTAGTCATGTACGACTCTTTGTGACCCCGTGGACTGTAGCCCACCAGGCTCCTCTGTCGATGGGATTCTCCAGGCAAGAATACTGGAGTGGGTTGCCATTTCCTTCTCCAGGGGATCTTCCCAACCCAGGAATCGAACCCAGGTCTCCTGCATTGCGGGCAGACGCTTTAACCTCTCAGCCACCAGTTTTATATAATTAATATGATTTAGTTTTTCTAATGGAAAGTGTGGTATTGGCACAAACATTAATAGATCATTAGAGTATAGAGTTGAAAGTATAGAAAATGGATCAACTTTTGGTAAAATAGCAATGTATCTTATAACAAAACAAATTCTTAGTGGAAAAAAGTAAAAATATTCAACATAAATAAATGTTAAGAAAAGAAAAAACTATCAGTAGAAGAGAAGGTGAAATTTTTTCCAACCTAGGGATAAAAGGTATTTCTAGGTATAAAACCAAAAAAGAATCATAAAGGAAAATATTTATAAATTTACCTATGTACACTTCAATGCAATAAACACACAAAATACAAAATCAAACAAACCATAAAAAGCATGTGATAGGAAAATTATGTTAGAAATTTATATTAGGAAAAATCCTGGAAATCAATAAGTAAAAGAAAATACTCCCCTAAATTAGAACATGGGGGGAAAAAACCCACAAGAACAAAACCACAAATTTCAGTACCTATATAAAATGTTTAACATCACAAATAATAATGCAAATTTTATAAAATAAACTTCTATTTTAAAGCAATTAATAAAGACATTTAAAATGATATTATTCATGGTTTTCGGGAATGGAAGTTACCACACATTGTGGAAGTTTTTGTTGGCACACCTTTTGTAAAATGTTTTTGGCAATGTATAAAATAAAGCTTAAAATATACATAGCTCTGCGTCTTTGTCAGGAATGGTCAGTGAAGTTTGCAAAAATTTGATACAAGTATGAGCATTATGTAGGATGAAAAATTTAAAAATCAAATGTCTAATATACTTTGGCCACCTCATGTGAAGAGTTGCCTCATTGGAGAAGACTCTGATGCTGGGAGGGATTGGGGGCAGGAGGAGAAGGGAACGACAGAGGGTGAGATGGCTGGATGGCATCACTGACTCGATGGACGTGAGTCTGAGTGAACTCTGGGAATTGGTGATGGACAGGGAGGCCTGGCGTGCTGCGATTCATGGGGTCGCAAAGAGTCGGACACGACTGAGCAACTGAACTGAACTGAATAAAACTAATAATTTAAAAAACTGATAAATTTCTACCGAGTGCTCATTCTGTGTAAAAACCAGTGTTAGGTGCTGAAATCGTTTACCGAAGCAGGAAGTATTGTGCTACCATTAAAAATCGTGTTTTTGAAGGCTATTTAATAATATGGGGAAATGTTCACAATAATATAATATCTTAGGAAAAAGAAACAGTCTCAGACTGTATGTGTAGCAATATCTAAAAGACTAAAAGGAAATATACCAAATGACAACTGTGGGGATCTCTGGGTGATAGTAATGTAGGAAAGTCTATGCTTTTTCTTCTATTTTTCTTGCATTTCATCAATCTAAGTAAAATATTATGCTAATTTCTATTAAAGAAATGTCCATGTCAAATATAATATCAAAGTAAAACTGTGTATATAAGTTAAATAATAATTATAATAAACTTACACTGACTTGTTCTCTAAATATTTTGAATTAGAGAAATAAGTGTTGAGTGAAAACACTGTTGCCACATCCTGTTTTAAGTCCAAAGGATATTGCTATACTGCACTAATAAGAGAGAAAAGAGAAAAAATGACATGCATTTCAGCAGGGGTGGGGATGGGGCCATGGGAAAAAGGGAAAAAGGAGAGTTTACATTCATGCTCTTTCCCTCTGTGAAGAAATGCTAGCATTGTGGGTGTCTGGCAGTGGGGAGGGGACATGCTATTTCTGTGCAATCCTGGGAGTATGCAGTGGGAAATCTAATCCTGAACTTCGACCTTCTCTGAAGTGAGCATGCTCAATCAGTTAAACTAATTAAACAGGAGATAGAGCCTGGAAATGCAGGCACTTTTGCTTAGTCACCATAATACATCATAATTCACCACATAATAATGGTATCCTGATTTTAGGGACCAGTGCACCCATGTAAGGTCTATGCTCAGAATGCTGAGTGATACACATGATTGAAGAGACAGAACTAAAGGGCTCGGCAGGTCTTATTTCCCAGAAACCAATAACTGAGCTTAATTTTTAATTACCTAATCCCTGAGGTCACTTTACATAAGATGCAGGACTTATTTATATATTTGTTGGTTCATTAACATGAATTTAGTTTCCTTTCCCTCCTTATAGGAGACTGGTAAAGGAAGAGGTAGGAGGGTGGTCCTTAAAGGCATTTGTTTATCATCTACCATTTCTAAAAAGTTAATAGAGATTTCAGAGTAAAAAATTAAAAAAAAAATTGAAGTATTTGATGGCAAGTATTAGGAGCGCCAAATGCATATATATAAAATTCGAAACAGTTTACTAACAAACAGCTAGACAATACAATAGACAAACTGGCAGTTTTTAGATGTAGTCGGTAGGATAGTTGCTTTAAACCTATTAAAGATGCCCTGCTGTACATGAGCTACCAAGAAAAACCACAGTCAGGCCAGTTCCTCATGGTACAGGATGCCACAACACAGACATTAGTGTCCTGCAGCCAGGTAAGATGGACAGGATTGTTACTGAGCTTCTCCAAACATAGGCATATATGTATGTGGCATCACTATTCTGGGAAGTTATAGCGGAGATTTCCAGCTACTTACATTCACTGATGATTTCCAGGGATGGTAGGAAGTACTCATCGCAGACAATTGACACAGCCATGAACATGTAAAGGATAATTAGGAAGTAGATTATGATGCCTCCATCTGCACGTTCCTGTTTCGTGAAAAACCCCTCAGGAAACTCCGATGATGGGGATATAACACACTGGGTGCTATTTCCTGGTAAGGAAAAGGAGGTGAAAATCTGAAGGATATTGGAGTCACGCATTCCAAGCCCACAAAGAAAAAAATAGTAAGTGTGGGGTTTCTGGGTGGAATTTTAAGAACTCTGGTAAAAATGTATAAATCTCTTTTAACTATAATTATAGATCCTTAAAAATATTAGTCTTTGGGACCCAAAAGAGGTGTTTTAATAAAATAAAAAAAAGATGAATTTAAAAGAAGAAATAATGAAATCGGTTTTCCTGTCCGCTTCAACTCTAAAAGGGAATTCTGAATCCCTTTTCCTCCTAAATTAGAAACTATATCTAAAGATAAAAATTTCTAATATCCGTGCAATCTTATTTTCCCATTTCAGAGCCCAAATTGTCCACAAATCTCAAGGCCCACAGAGAATCATTCATTGTCGCAGAGAGAATTTCTAGGATGAAAGATTCCTTTTTCCGTGATGAAGGCTCCAGCAATAAAATCTGAAGCCTCTTCTGTTTCATGATGTCTGTGGGTTATTTCAGAGCCATTTTCAAGAACCTACCTGAAGGACTGAAAGTATTTGATATCCTACCAAATGCTAAAATAATCTAAATGCTCAGTCGTGTCTGACTCTTTGTGACTGCATGGACTATAGCCCGCCAGGCTCTTCTGTCCAAGGAATTTTTAGGCAAGAATATTGGACCGGGTTGACATTTCCTACTCCAGGGGATCTTTCCGATCCAGGGATCAAATCCAATTCGCGTCTCTGGATTCTTTACCACTGCAACACCTGGGAAGCCCCACCAAATGCTAAAAATCCAAGCAAATGCAGCGGCAAGCATCAGCCAAAGCGACTCAAGTAAGAATTCCCCTCTCTTTGTTTATTTGTATGTGGCGGTAGCAGCAGGGGTGGCTGACCCCAGTGTCCACCTACCTGTAGCCCTTGGGGGACGTCGGGCCAGGGAGGCCCCTGGGGGAGGCAAGTGTGCAGTAGCCCAGAGGAGGCCGAGGAGCAGGGCCCGTCTTGCCCACCGTGGGCCCCCTTTGATCTGCATTCCAGTAGCAATCTTTCTGCAGCATGCAGCCTTGGGAAGGGAGAAAAGGAGGATTAAGCTGGATCATGTGAGGAGTCTCCTTCCTGCCCCACACCCTGCCCAGGGCACATCACAGCAAGACCAGTGTTTGAGGGAGGGTGACGGAGTCAGTTAAACTACTCTGATCAGCAGCCGTAAGCCTCAGAGAGGCTGGAAGAGGTGGAGAGGAGGGGGACAGTCCCCTGGCCCTTAGACTTTGAGGGCAGATGGAGGCAGCTCACTCTTTGTGGACGGATTTTATTGTCTTCATAGTGGCTTTACTTTTTTTTTTAATTGAGGATAATTGCTTTACAGTACTGTGCTGGTTTCTGCCATACCCCAAAGCAAATCAGTCATAATTCTATATACATATATCCCTTCCCTGCTGAGCTCCCTCCCCACTTCCAGCCCACCCTCTAGGTCATCACAGAGCTCCAGGCTGGGCTCTCTGTGTTGAACAGTAGCTTCCCACTAGCTATCTGTTTTGCATATGATAGTGTATGTATGGCAGTGCCACTTTCTCAGTGTGTCCCACCCTCTCCTTCCTGCTCTGTGTCCACAAGTCTGCTCTACGTCTGCGTCTCCACTTCTGCTGTGGGCTTTCTCCAGATTTCTAAGAACCTGAGTTTACAAGTGCTTTCACCTCTCTCTTCAGCCCTTCTAGTTCTTGGAGCTGGTGTCTATGTGTTCCTTGGCTAAGTTTATACCCTTTTATACTGCTGTTTTGGGGCCTCTCATTCTCTTTCCAGTTAGGGCTCCACGCAGGGAGGTCATGAAGGAGGCTCCTACAATAATCTACTGGAGAAATGATGGTGACTTGAACCAGAGCAACAAGAGTGGGGGAACAGAGAAGCGGGCAACTTCAAGAACTAGTAAGAGCCATAGTGGATGAAGGCTCTTTGATCATTGATTAGCTGTGCTCCCTGCCAGAGGTTTGAAAATGCAAACTGGACACGCCAGTGAGTGTTCAAATATAAGCTACTATCCTCCCTGCTTAAGCATTTACTGGGCTTGCTGGAATGTTAAGAACTTCTGGCAGTGTGGTAACATGTAGCAAACAGCACAGGCTCTGGAGGCAGACCCTTTGGTTTGAATCCTAGCATTGCTATAAGACCTTGGGCAAGCTATTTAACCTCTCTTCTCTTCTGTTCCATTCTCTGTAAAACACGAAGCTTATAGTATCCTCTATTTGGGTTGTGTGCAGATTACATGAATGAATGCATGTAATCTGCTTAGAACAGCCTCTGCCCCTTGGTCAGTTTTACCTAGCTATCTATTATCTATCATGTTCAGTTCAGTTCAGTCACTCAGTTGTGTCAGACTCTTTGCAGTCCCATGGACTGCAGGCTTCCCTTCCTTCACCAACTCCTGGAGCTTGCTCAAACTTGTGTCCATTGAGTCGGTGATGCCATCCAACCATCTCGTCTTCTGTTATCCCCTTCTCCTCCTGCTTTCATTGTTTTCCAGCATCAGGATCTTTCCCAATGAATCAGTTCTTTGCATCAGGTGTATTATTATTGCTATTTTATTACTTCTGATTAAGATAGAAGCTTGGCCATAAGGGTATTTTTTAGTTTTGCAACTCCTGTGGTTCCTTTGCTTTGCAGAAAAGAGCATAAAAAGTATTCTTTTTGCTTAGTTTTAAATTTAGAAACTGGGTTTTTCTGGTGGAAAGGAGTAAGTTGCTTCCAATGTTTGTGATCTTGATTTGGTGAAAATTCTCAAACACCCCCTTTGTTTTGCTGGGAATTGTTACCCATTATAAACCTCTCGGAAACCATCATTTCCAGGAACTGACTACCCAGATGTGTGGTGTGGTTGTGAAGCTGGGATAATGAGTCACCAAAGTGTAGCCCAGGAACAGAGCAGATTCCCAGCAAGCAGAGTTCTGGCTGCTGGTACCTGCAGGAGGAGGCACCCTGGACCACTGGCCTGTGGGCTCAGTGCCAGTGGTGCTAACCCCCTGGGAAGAGACCACTTAACTGTGTGTGTGTGGAAGTGTCTCATGAACTTTTCCTCTCTGGAATGCAGTCGTTTAACTAATTAATAAAACTAAACATTATAAACAGACAAAACAGGAAAATGCAAACCCAGGGTGAATACTTATACAATGTATATTATTAATCCAGGAAACAGAGCAAATATCTGAAGATAAAAGCCAATGACTATGAAATAATTCCAGTGGAATCCTGTACAGAGTAGATACTTAATAAACGTTTGTTGATTGATTAGATTGTAATAAGTCTTGAAAACACATTCCCAGAACACACATATACTTGTTCTGAACAAACTATCTGATAAAGCATAGTTTTACCAAGAAAAGAGAATTTAGGAGGCTAATTAGATTTAGGTGTAATTAGGTGTATTTTTAATAGTTTATCACCCATCCCTAATTGGGTGCATTCTTAGGATACTGCAGCTTAGCCTTGAAAGAAGGCTTGTAAGTCTCCTTTAGTTTATAGGTTTCCTCTCTTTTTTTCTTCTCCTTATGGGTTATCTGTTAGAAAACCCCCAGGCATTTGATCTGTAGAGTTTCTCACAGTCCTGATTTTATCGATTGTGGCCTATGGTATAGATCAATAGATGTGTCCGTTTTCTGTATTTTTGTTGATTGACAGCTGGATGCAGAACTTGATCAGACTCAGTTCTGTCCCTTTGGCAAGACTAAAACCCTGCTTGCTCAAAATCTGCTCTGCTACTTGGCTACGCTTTGGCATCACTAAGGTGGTGGTGAGGTCTTTCCTTATAAAGCACACAATGTCTGCTTCTCTCTTGTGGTAATGTTATTGATCACAGCCCTTCATGCTCATTACCTAAATCCATTCATTCTTTTGCAATCCATTCACTTGCAAAAGAAAGACATTCTACTTCTATAATTTCTTCTTCATTTATTACTTGGAATGTTTTACAATGAGATAATTTATGTCATCCACTTGGTAGGTTCCCAGGGGTATATAGAAAAGACAATATATGTGCTTGACTCTTCTGTATTCATCACTTCTCAGGATAACTGGCTCTCTGTTTTCCTCCCAAATAACCAATTCTATTTAAACAATTATTATGAATTAATGTACTTAAATATTTTGATGGGTTCCAGTTATAGTTATTATCATTTCTGAAGTCAAATTGTCTCATCTTTAGGCAGAAGGAGCCTCTTCAATATGACTTCTGAGAGCCTTAATAGTTTCTGATAGCTTTCTTACTGCCTAATGTTAAAAAAAAAAAAAAAAAAAAAAAAAGCTCTAGGCATGTCTTTTACCTCAAACCAGCCATTGTCCCAAATGTCTCTCTGTTTTTTCAAAGGTTAAGTACACCAAGACCATGATCTAAGAATCTGGGTTGCCAGAGATGTTCATCCTTTCTCTCTCTCTCTCTTTCTCTCTCTCTCTCTCTCTCTCTCTGTCTCTCTCTCTCTCTCTCTCACACACACATATGCACACACACCTCTTAATAAATTGCCTCATGAGTTCATACCGATAGTTCTCATTCAAGGTTCTCATGTACTTAGTGGGGCCAGTAGAAAATCCAGTGCTTCATAATTACTCATTTGCTGATCCTATTTATGAACCTCAAAATAGTGATATTGATATCACCACCACATATATAATTACTGAGAAGAGTTTTAAAATGCAGTATATGCCCTTTCCATTCTCTTTCTATGCTATGATCTATAGTCTATATTCATTGCCTGAGCATACAGTCATTAAATATAATCTTTTTCCCTTTAACCCTCATCTAATCTTGGTACTACAAACAAATAATTACATTTTCAACACTTGCCACCATTCTTAGGTTGATATTTCGCTAGATACTTTGATGCTCAAATCTTATATTCTAGTAGATTCTTTGGAAGGGCTCATGGGAACTATATTCCCTCAGTTCTTTCATGTTGATAGCATTATTATCAAGTTTGCACTGTGTCCTGTACTCACAGTGAAAACTAAAATAAATAAAAAAAGAAGCCCAGAACAAGCAGTCTATTGAAACAACCAAGTAAGCTACCCTGGTAAAATCAGTGCAGAGGTGGTCATTGAGTCGATGACTAGTAGTCATTTTTTTCTTCTGAGGAATAAAACTGTCAGAATTACTTTCAGCTCTTCCTTGCTCACTGACCAGCTTCAGTTTCACAGTCTTCTCACAGATACCTGGACCTCTGCTGAGTTAGCACCTGCAATATTTGGAATCGAAGGTGATAGTAAAGTCATGTTTACTAAGCATGAGGCATATTCGTGTATATTATTCAGTGTAATTCTCCCTCTAACCCTAAAGGGTAGAGGAGTAATTTTTCCTTGTTGCTCAGTAGAAGTATCTGTGGTGTTTAAGACTGCTGATGACTTGACACTTACCCAGACCAATTGAATCAAAATCTAAGGGGTGGCTTAGGCATGGATANTTGTAGGGGAGTGACCCCCGGCCGCAGTCCAGCGGGTGACATAGTCTATACCCTGGTCCTGGATGTGAGTCCACACTCAGCCCTGAATTGATAGAGTCCAGAACCCAACGCTAATGTGGCTCTGTCCCCGCCCCACTTCCCTCCGCTCTCCCTGGCCCAGTCTCATGCCCCCTGTCCACAGGGTTTCCCACCTCTACCCCTGCTGGGTTAAGTGTCTCTCGTGCCCACCAGGTACCGGGCCCTGAGGCAGGCCGCAGCAGCAGGGTGACCGTGGCCGTGGTGGACACCTTTGTGTGGCAGGCCCTGGCCTCCGTGGCCATCCCAGGCTTCACTATCAACCGCGTGTGTGCGGCCTCCCTCTACATCCTGAGCTCTGCCACCCGCTGGCCTCTGGCTGTCCGCAAGTGGACCACCACCGCGCTGGGGCTGCTCGCCATCCCCGTCATCATCCACCCCATCGACAGGTGGGTGCGCCCCCCAGCCCCAGGGCTCGCCCACTACCAGCAGAGCTGAGCTTCGGGAGGGGTGGAGGGTAACGCCTGCTGCAGAGGCAGTGCTGCACTTGCGGCTCCTGAGGTGGAAAGGGCGGTCTAGGCCCTTGTCGTATGACCTGGCAGGTACATCGGCAGTCAAGGGAGGAAGTGCCGTGAGAGTATGGGACACAGGACAAGTCAGTTCCCAGGAGGAAAACTCAGAAAAGAACCAGAGGTAGGCAGGAACAGGTGCACCCTGGAAGGGATGGGTTTTGAGAAGTTTTGGTGACAGAAGTCCATCTGAAACTGGGTTAAGTAAAACAGGAATTGATTGTTTCATGTAACTGAAAAGTTCAGGGTTATGCTGCTTGGGGCCAAGAAACCAACTGATGCTCTTAGGCGTGTAGGTCTCTCTGCTGGTCTTCTCCCCACCCTATCCCGTATTGGCTTTCGCCACTTTCCCTTCCTAGGAGCAGAGATGGCTCCCAGCAACCCCTAGCTTCCCTCCCACCAGCTTAGCAAGCCCAATGGAAGCGTCTTAATAGTGACAGCAAAAATCCCAGGGAAGGCTGTCATTGGTCCATCCCGGACTGGGTGCCCACCCCTGAGCCAGTTTCCATTTTCTGATTGGCCAGGCTTGGGTCATGTGTCTGCCCTTAGAAGCAGAGAGGGGACCAACCAAACCAAACTAACATGGAGTGGTAGGAAGAGTCTTTCCCCACAGGAACAGAGCTGACCCTGAGGCCCTGCGTGAATCTTTTACCTTTTGGGGGTCTCAGTTTTCCCAGCTGGATAGGAAGAGGGTGATGGCTGCCACCTGGATGGCACTTGTGCCCTGTGTCCAGGAGTCCCTTTCCTAGTCCTGGTCTCCTGCCTCCCGTTCCCCCAGTAGCATCCCTTGGTCAGCTTGGGTCATGACCCCGCGCTACTCCACAGGTCGGTGGACTTCCTCCTGGACTCCAGCCTGCGCAAGCTGTATCCCTCAGTGGAGAAGCCCAGCTCCTCCTGACCTCCCCCGCCATCCCTGGCCTGGGGGCCGGCCCATCCCCTGCTCCGTTCCCACTCCCTCCTCCTGCCAGGGGATGCGGATGCCTGGCTCTCGGGTCCGAAGCCCTGGCACCTAAGTGGGTTTAAGCTGCTCAGAACCCGAAAGACAAAGACCTCCGAGCAGCAGCTGCAGTGACCCACAGACAGGACTTGATGTCTGTGCACTTCCACGGAATCCGTGATACTGAGCTGGACTTTGAGTGGCCCAGCCCTGTCCCTTGACAGGACAATAGCATCCTCCCATGGAGGGTAAAGCACCTGAGGCCCAGCCAAGGCGAGGAGCACGGCCAAGGTCACTTAGCAAGCTGGGGACCCCGGATTCCCCAAAGCTCAGCCAGGTCACCCTGATGGTGGAGCAGCAGGCACTTGGAGAAACGCGGGAGTACACCCACGGGGACCCTGAGGACGGATTCTCTGCCCCTTCCTGGAGCAAGGCCTGCTGGGGCCTGGCTGGACGGCATGCCAACTCTCAGTCCAATAAATCTTCGAGAAGCTGAGTTTTCTCCGTTTCTGTTGGGGATGAGCAGGGACATTGTGAGAGGGAGCAGAGCGGGGGCCTCAGAGGTGGAGGCTGGTGTCTCTGGGAATGCACCGCTCACAGTGGCCAGCAGTGGCCCTGTCTGGTACCTCCCTGCCCACCAGTGGTCCCCTGCACATGCCTGGAATTCCACCTCAGTGCTGCTAGCCTCCTCTGGGATGGGTATTGTGCCTTTTCTGCAAGTCTCCTAAGACACACACTAGGAGGGGAGTCTGTTGGGCAGATACCACCTGAGCCTGACTTCAGCCGGGTCTTCCCTCGGTTCACCCCCTCGAGATAACCTCTGTCTCCGGAGCCTCCTCCGGGCTCCCTCCACTGCTGTGCTTATAGCCCCGCCCCACCCCATGTGAGTCCCTAGGGCCAGGGCCTTCAGCTGTCCTAGAAGCTGCAGCCCCAGTGCTGCCCTAGGTCCCTGCACACGTCAGCTCTGTGCCTCCAAGCCAGCGGGGGTGTGGCCCCAGTGTGCGTGCGCACGCGTACCTCCTCAGTTGTGTCTGACTCTGTCACCCCATGGACTGCAGCCCACCAGGCTCCTCTGTCCATGGGATTTTCCAGTCCAGAATACTGGAGCAGATTGCCACTTCCTTCTCCAGGGAATCTTCCCTACTCAGAGATCGAACCTGAGTCTCTTGAGTCTTCTGCACTGGCAGATGGGGTTCTTTACCAGCTGAGCCACCAGGGAAGCCCCCCTCGGTGAGGTAGGGTTAGCAGACTCCTACCAGTTTCTGAGAACTGACCTGGGAGGCCCAGAGCACCAGGCACAGAATGGGCCGTTGCCCCTCCCGATTCTGCTCTGAATGCTGCAGGGTAGGGCTGCTGGATATAACAAATAAAGTAACAGGATGCGCCATTAAATTTGTTTGGTTTAAACAACAAATAAGACTTTAGTACAAGTATATCCCTAATATGGCATGGAATGTATATGCACTGAAAAGTTCTTCCTTGTTTATCTGAAATTCAAATTTAACAGGGCATCCTGTACTTATCTGCAACTCTGCTCTGGGGTGGAGGGCATCCATGGAGCTGGAACACCTCCCCCAAGCACCCCAGCCCTCTAGAGGTAGGAAACACTGTCTCCAGCTGCCTCTTTCAGGAACAGGGGACAGTTCTTTGTGACTGGACTAACTTGTGTTATCCCATTTGATGGGAAACAGGCAGAAAGGTCAACCGGACTGGAGGTGGCAGATGCTGGGTGTAATAGGAAATTGCTTTCCTGGGGCCTAAAAGAATAAGGCAGACCCAAGGTGAGGCTGGGGGAGATGTCTTTTCCCCCCCGGGGGGCCTGGTGGCCTTTGACCTGGGGCACGCTGGGAGTTAGGGCCCCCGGGGGCCGCTTCATGCAATGCTCAGGACCACCACAAGGAGGCAGCACCTCCCAATATGCCCACCTTGGCTGGTTCAAACCACTTTCAAGATTACTGAGAAGTATACAAGTTATTGAATCGCCCCTCAGTTCAGTCGCTCAGTCGTGTCCAGACTCTTTGCGACCCCATGAATCGCAGCACGCCAGGCCTCCCTGTTCATCACCATCTCTCGGAGTTCACTCAGACTCAAGTCCATCAAGTCCGTGATGCCATCCAGCCATCTCATCCCCGGTCGTCCCCTTCTCCTCCTGCCCCCAAACCCTCCCAGCATCAGAGTCTTTTCCAATGAGTCAACTCTTCTCATGAGGTGGCCAAAGTACTGGAGTTTCAGCTTTAGCATCATTCCTTCCAAAGAAATCCCAGGGCTGATCTCCTTCAGAATGGACTGGTTGGAGGTCTGATTCCATGCTAAGTGTTTTCTGTGATGTGGCTTATTTACTCTTTACAACCACATTGTGGTCAGGTCTCTATTTCCTGGAGTGGGAGTCCCTTGAACCCCCCGCCTCCCCCATCCCCCTTTCCTACTGCCTTCCAGCCTATGGCTCTCTGCAGACTCAGACGCAGAGCTGACTCACAGGCTGTGAACCTTGGGCAAATTACCTAACCTCTCTGAGTCTTGGTTCCCTCACTGTACAATCCTCCGTAACGACCCTCTGAAGCTGCTGAGAGGGTTACAGGAGAAATGGCTTGCAAATTCGGCCAGAGTGGGTCTCACAGAGGGGGCTATTTAGTCAGTATTATGACTATAGCAAGGCACATCTGCTTCAAGGACACACAATTGGTGACTGTGCCATCAGATGAGTAATTTAGAGAGCAAGTATGCCAATTATACGGTTCAGGAACTCCAGTCCTAAGAATTTATTCAGAGGAAATAACTGGATGGTGATTCAAAGATGTGCATCTGAGGGTGATCGTCATGGTTTTATTTTTATACGAGAAAGTCTTGGGCTCTCCTTAAAGGCCCAGTGCGTAAAGGAGCATTCTGCCGATCTGATCCTGCTTGTTACTGAGTCTCCCCAACTCCTTTCTGTGTCCTGGTATCTTCTGTGACTCCTGGAAGTCCCCGGGATCCAGTCTGAACATCCCAGTCCAGATTTCAGAGCCTCCCCGCCGAGGCAGTCTCATCTCTCACCGTGACACACCTGCACCTCTGTCCTTGCCTTCCCCTGACCCCTCCAGTCTCTGAGCCTTTGCTCAGGTCATGCCGCCTGCTGGGAGTGCCCTCCCCACCCCGCTTCCCTCTGTTCTCAGCCTTCAAGATCCATCTCTAATGGTACCTGCTCCTTGAACCCTCCCTGCCACGTCCCACCCTCACCATCGTGCAGCTCCCTCTCCTTGGACAAGAATCATCAAATGACACCCACGGAGAACACAGCTGGGGTGCTTACTACATGCTGGGCGCTGTGTTATGGAAACTCTGTCATGGCCTTTTCGGTACCTGGTGCCACCATTATCATCTTACAGATGAGAAAGTGAAGTCCACGTGCGGCGAGCCTTCCGTCAGCAGTTAACACTCACTAAATCCCACGTGAGTGAGGAGGCTTCAGAGCCTTTTCTAAAAGGAGGCGTTGCAGGCAGGTGGATGGGGGGCCTGGGGTGGGGGAACGGGCATGCACTCAGCCTAGTCCAGCTCGGCTGGCCCTGGGCTCCCGTGTGGGCTCCAGATGAGGCTTGTTCCTTCCTCAGCCTCCTCTGGGCCAGTTTGAGGCTGGGGAGGGGGGCAATGTCTCTTCTCATTATGGCTGTCCCCAGGAGGCTTCTGCGGATTGCTCAAGTTTTGCTTCTCCCCAAAGTCTGGGTCCCCCCCTCACACACAGTGGGCAGCTTGCAGGCCTCTGTCTTCCTGCTGCTATGCTGCTCGCTGAAATGGGGGTGCCCACTGGCCAAGGCTAAGCAGGGTCTCTTTTCTCTTCCCATTTCACCTCCTGGACACTCAGAACGAAGCGCCTGGCCCCTGAGTGAGACCGCCTGGCACCTGAGTGAGACTGGGCACCCAGAAGCTGGGGGCTGAAGGGCTCCTACCCATTGACTGTGGCTGTGGGTTCGCTATGGCTGGGCACCGGCAGATGCCAAGGGGCACCGTTCGGCTCTTGGCTGCAGCCCTAGCCTGGGCTCTCTGTGCTCCCCCTGACCCCCCATCGTGGTAGCAAGTCCCCGCCTCTGTCCACAGTGGGGTCTGTGAACTGTGCTCAAGGAGCTGGGACAGATGCAGATAATCTGACAGCACAGCAGCCTCGGCCCCAAGGATGGAAAGGGTCCACCCCTTCTTCCTCTGCACCCCTGCTGCAGCCTAGGCTGAGCAAGGGTGAGACCCAATGCTGAGCCTTCCTCCCCCACCACATCTTTGCCCCACCTGCAGACACTGCCACCATCTTCCAAGAGCATGGATCCATCCGCCTCTTCTCTGCCTACCTCCCCATCCCTTATTTGTAGGGTGGCCAGATAAAATATAGGACACCCGGTTAAATTTTAGTTTCAGATAAATAGCATGTCCCAAGTATTGCTTTTTTCTTCTTCTAAATCTGACAACCCTTTCTTCTCTTCCTCCTTCCTATCCACCCCTCTCCCAGCCCCCTTCTCGGAGAGTCGGCTGTCTTGTCCTGTTCTGGCAAGTTGCTGCAGCAACAGGAATTAGTGGTGGGAGGGTGGGAGGCAGCAGGTGGGAGGAGGGAGGCTTTGGCTCCAGTCCTATTTCTGCCATCCATGGGCTGAAGGAAACGAGGCCAGTGCTGTTTTTGATTTATAAAATGTATCCCTAAGTGCAGATGGAAAGTACTAGCTGCTACTGCATGTTAGCTTGAATGGTCTCAGACTCAGGCCTCTTCTGCCCGTGGCGGGGCTCACCCCAGCAGGCTGGGCTCTCAGCTTATTCCCAAGGAACCTCAAGTCCTTCGGTCCCCACCCACCCATGTTCTCTGTGGAACTGTTCTCCTCCTGTCGAGAGATGTATCAGGACAGCTTAATCCAGCAGCTCCATGTCCCCGGAGCAGAAAGCTCCTGGGGCTGTGGTATCTCCCCAAGTCACCCAGGGTCATGGTGGGTAGCAAGAGGCCATGCTTCTCAGCGGCCATGTGAGCAGTGGACTGAATGCTGGGCTTTGAAGCACAGGCCTTGCCTGCTCTGATGTGAGTTTCCTTGGATGATCTGCTTAATCAGCATTGGGGGTTTCCATTGTTCCAGTTGCTCAATGGGCATAATCCTCTTCTGCCCACAAACTGGGACTGGAGAGGGTGACATCCAAGACGTTTCCCCTGGACAGTCTAAGATATTCCTTCTTCTCTGTAAAAGTAGAGTCTTAGGGGGTGGTATTATGGAGCAATTAAGAGCAATGTCTTTGGAATTAAAAAAAACAAACACACACCTGGGTCTTGGATGCTGTGTGGTGTTGGGAGAGTGACCTCTCTGAGCCTTAGTTTCCTTATGCGTATGTGGCTGTGATATGTAACCCCAGGGCAGGCGTGAGAGTGAAATGAGCTAAACTCATAGAGCACTTGGCACCGTCTATGGTACATCGAGAGAACTCACTGAATGACAGCTGTGATTTTTTTTTTTTTTAATTGCTAGGCAGCAGCTAGAGCCAGATGTGATTTCCTTTGCTTTTAGGGAAGTGCCTTTAATTGCTTGAAACATAAGCTGTGAGTTCCAAGGGGAGGTAGTAAGGGTGGGAGTGAGAGGTTGGGAAAGCTGTGTGTTTTGAGTCAGACAAAGCCTTCTATAGACAGCTCCTAACTACCGCAGGGGGCTGCCAGAAATCTGGGGGCTGGGTCTCGAGAGTCTCAGGAGAGGCCATCCCCGCCACAGCCCCTGTCCGAGGTGCTGAAATCTCCCCTTGTAGACTTCTTTTTATCTTGCGCACCCACTTGCTCCCTACCTCCATTCAACTTCACATTAGTTGAGCATTTACTTATATAAGAGGTAGAAGTAAGAAGAATTTAGATACATCTCTGACCCGAGTTGCTGATAACTCATGGGGAAGATATTCAAGCACACAAATGCCTCAGGAGAAGTGAAGACAAACGCCGGGAGATTCCTTTTTCTATTTCTCGGGTTGCAGGGACATCCACCTTTTGTTCCTGCCCTTGCTTCTTCCTCTTCCGCAGCCTTAGCATCCTCCAAAGTGGTGCCTCCCCCACTTTTCCTGATCTGATCACAGCGCCTGAGTTTCCCCCCAAGGCAGGCCTTTCTCTTCTGACTAGTGTCAGAGTCTAGAGGACTACTGAACAATTTTTGGAGGGAGGTGGGGAGAAGAATATAGAGACAGAAAGCAAAGGGTCAGGTCTCTGGCAAGTGAGGGAGCTGCCTAGACAGGGGTGAGTTCTTTGTCATATTTCTGCATGCCCTCATCCGGGAGCAGCACCTCCACTGTGAAGCTGACCTTCTTGGCATGGACAAAGCTATAAGTGTTGTCAAAGCGCAGGACATCTGGGGAGACAGATGGAAAAACAGGTGGTTGGGCCTGACTCCATACTCCCTGCACCCTGCCCCAGCCATGGGGGAGAACAGGTTGTGTTCTCACCTGTTGTGTTTGCCAAGTGGGCCAAACTCCCCCACTCTTCCTCTCTCCCCATGGGAACTACCCCTCCTGAGCAGGGGCTGTAAACACACCCTGACCTCCCCCTGGCATGTGCCCAGCCTGGCTCTAGTTGTGCCAACTGGCAACAAGAACAATGGCCACTGAATCCCGTTGTCTTCACACCTGGACACTCACATGATGGGTTGTGCTCGGGGGGCAGTTGGAAATGTCAGAGGCCTCCCAGCCCCCGAGGATGAAGCGGGGTGCTGGGCTAGGCCTGCACACACCTCCTGCCTCCCCTACTTACAAACCTCCTTACAAGGACCCTGAGAGGTAAGCGTCATAACCTCTGCTTCACAGGTGAGCAAACCAAGCCTCCAGGTTGTTAAGACTTCCAGGATTTTTGCCCAGGGTTATGCTGCCACCACCAGGCTGAGCTAGAACCCTGGCACCACGTGCAGCTGTGTGGTCTGAAGCTGACTGGCTTCTCAGAGCCCCGGTTTCCTCCTGGGGAAAGTCATCTACCCTGTTGTTCCTTGCCTGTGACCTGTGATGCTCTCAAACATTTCAAGACCTGTTTGGCTCCCTGCACACCGCACGTGCGCTGGAGTGTGGGCCGCATGAGTGACTTTGTGGATGAATGGCACCGACCTAGGTTGTATGTCCCTGGCGGGTGGGGGAGGGCGGGCACTGCCTCTCCATTGCTTTCTCTAAACCGCGGGGCAGGTGGCTCCATCCTTCCAGAGCTGGGGCCCACCCAGGGCAGACTCACAGACGCCGGCTTCCGTGCAGGTGAGGCTCCCGTCCTCCGGTACCATGTGGGCGTTGTAGCGCTGGCTGGCCAGCACCTCCGTCATCTCCGCAGCCCGCTGCCGCTCCCCCATCTTGGTCTTCAGGAAAACCCCGAAGCCGATGTCCCCTCCGTCCGATGCGAACTGCCACCTGTGTTGGGGGAGGGGAAGGAGCACGGGCTGCTGCCGAGGCTGAGAGACCCCCGAGGGGCAAGGGTCCAGCTAGGGTGTGGGCAGTGGCCTGAGCCTTACCTGAGGACACAGCCCGGGAACAGGATCTCGTACTCCACCTGGTGCGAGGAGCCGCGGCTGATCTGTGCCGAGTGCTCGTACTGAGTCTTCACCTGGTCCCGCACATACATGGACTTGGGGATCTCCCCACCGTAGTTGATCTGCGGACACAGAGCAGGATGGGCTTGCTCCCCACTCCCAGCCATTGCATCTTTCAGGCTGTGTCTCCTGCCCGAGACGTATCCCCATCTTCCGGAAGTATTCTGCTCATCCTGTCCTGCCCCACCCCAGAGCGGGAAGCCTTCTGTGTCCCACCAGCCTCAGTCAGGGCCTCTTCTGGGACCTTTCTCTCCCAGCTCCTCCCTCTGGGTCAAAATTCTCCCATTTCTCATTTGCCTGAATAGCTGCTGAGAGCTCTGTTAGGGCAGGGCTAGGACTAACTCAATACCTGGCTCACAGGTGTCTCTCCATAGACACTGGTGGAATGAATGAGTGGATGAGAAAGGAACCAGCTCAACTCCTCTACCCGACCCTGTTCTGGAGCTCTTCATACCTTGGTTAAACATTTGGGGTTCCCATCTGGGTCAGTCAGGGTCCCCCCAAACTGGGCAGGCAGTTGCTCAGGACTGATGAGTTTTAGCAATCCTTCCTTCCAGTTGCCTGTGGGCAGAGGGGTTGAAGGGTGACTATTGAAGATGGAGGGGTCTCGTCAGTGCCCCCTATTCCTACCAGGAGGGCCTGAGCTTGGCAAGTGGGGGAAGCCCTAAAGGAGCTGGGCTGCCAGGGCTGATTCCCCAGCCTTTCAGGCCTTGGGCTGTAGAAGTGTCTTCCGGCATTGTGTTGCTATGGAAACATGTTTTCCCTGGCTGATTGGTTTGCCCACTTTTGATGGGCAAACTCATCCTAGTGATGAGTAGTCAAGATTAATGTTGTCTAATTGCCTTAAGGAGACTTTAAATCCCAATGAGGTCAAGGACCATGTCAGGGGCCATGCAATGTGCAAATAGTCCACACAAGTCAGACTTCTGGGTGGAAGAGGGGCAGCCTGGGGTCTTTGAAAGGACCTCTACATCTTGCTGCTTCATCATCACAATCATAAAGCCCATTACTGTTCTTCACACCCTGTGCAAAGCTCTGTGTTCTGGATTCTCAGGTGTCACATGGCCCCACCCCTAAAACCAATCCAAGTTATTCCCCCTACATGGCCATAGAAGGTTAATACAAAGAAACTGAGGCCCGTAGCCCAGAGGTTGACCAGCAACCAAACTGAAACTGATAAGGAGGAATATGTGGAGGCCTTAATTGCCAAAGAGGTATGGCAGGGAGTAAGACAGAGGTAACTGGACAGGTTCCATAGCATGAGACCCCCTACACCTTTGAGAAGGAGGAGCCTCTGACTCCAGGTGATGTGTGGACCTCTGGATGGGGGTGATGGAGCAACTTTCTCGAAAGTTCATGAATAGAGTTCAAGGGATGGAGCTGGAACGACTTACTTCCCAACACTACAATTTTCCTGCGTGTGTCCTCACTCAAGAAGGGCTTCATGAGGTTGTATCCCACAGGGAACAGTTTGGTGGCTGGAGAGATATAAGCAAGTATAATGGGGAAAAAATAATTCCATCAGGCCACTCTCTCCAGAGCCAACAGCATGGAGGAACCATGAATTAAGTTGGCAAGTTTCAATGCCCTGCACCTGACAAGCCATCCAACCAAGCCAACAGACAGCCAACTACCCACCATCCAATCACCCAGTGTATCAAACAGCCAGCAGACTAGCCAGCCAACAGTCAACTACCCACCATCCAATCACCCAATGTATCAAACAGCCAGCAGACCAGCCAGCCAACACTCGACTACCCACCATCCAATCACCCAATGTATCAAACAGCCAGCAGACCAGCCAGCAGACAGCCAACTACCCACCATCCAATCACCCAATGTATCAAACAGCCAGCAGACCAGCCAGTCAACGCCAACCACCCACCCATCCAATCACCCAGTGTATCAAACAGCCAGCAGACCAGCCAGCCAACAGCCAACCATCCAATCACCCATCTAATCACCCAATGCATCAAACAGCCAGCAGACCAGCCAGCCAACAGCCAACCATCCAATCACCCAATGTATCAAACAGCCAGCAGACCAGCCAACCAACACTCGACTACCCACCATCCAATCACCCAATGTATCAAACAGCCAGCAGACCAGCCAGCCAACAGCCAACTACCCACCATCCAATCACCCAATGTATCAAACAGCCAGCAGACCAGCCAGCCAACAGCCAACCACCCACCCATCCAATCACCCAATGTATCAAACAGCCAGCAGACCAGCCAGCCAACAGCCAACCACCCACCCATCCAATCACCCAATGTATCAAACAGCCAGCAGACCAGCCAGCCAACAGCCAACCACCCACCCATCCAATCACCCAATGTATCAAACAGCCAGCAGACCAGCCAGCCAACAGCCAACCACCCACCCATCCAATCACCCAATGTATCAAACAGCCAGCAGACCAGCCAGCCAACAGCCAACCACCCACCCATCCAATCACCCAATGTATCAAACAGCCAGCAGACCAGCCAGCCAACAGCCAACCACCCACCCATCCAATCACCCAATGTATCAAACAGCCAGCAGACCAGCCAGCCAACAGCCAACCACCCACCCATCCAATCACCCAATGTATCAAACAGCCAGCAGACCAGCCAGCCAACAGCCAACCACCCACCCATCCAATCACCCAATGTATCAAACAGCCAGCAGACCAGCCAGCCAACAGCCAACCACCCACCCATCCAATCACCCAATGTATCAAACAGCCAGCAGACCAGCCAGCCAACAGCCAACCACCCACCCATCCAATCACCCAATGTATCAAACAGCCAGCAGACCAGCCAGCCAACAGCCAACCACCCACCCATCCAATCACCCAATGTATCAAACAGCCAGCAGACCAGCCAGCCAACAGCCAACCATCCAATCACCCAATGTATCAAACAGCCAGCAGACCAGCCAACCCATCAACCAGCCTACTCACCAACCCATCAACCAGCCTACCAACCAACTAGCCACCCTACCAAACAATCAAACCCTACCAAACCAATTGACACATCAGTCAATCAGAAAACCAATCAGTCAGTTAAACAACCAGCTAACTGCCCAACCAACTGCCTTTTCCAGTCAGTCAATCATTCAAATAACCAACCAGCCAACCATCCAAACAACCAGCCGTCAACAATCCGAAATCCAGCCAAACCAACTAACCAGTCTGCCAACTAGACACTCACCCTCATAGGCAACCAAAATGCTAACTAATCACTCAATCAGTCTACCAAACTAACAACTATCCAACCAGCCAATCAGATATGCAATCAACCACCAGGCAGTCAATGAGTCAGCTGACCAGCTGGCCAGTTAAACAGACAACTAAGCAATGAATCACCCAGTCCAGTCAACCATCAACCTACAACCATCTTTCCATCAATCCACCCACCCAAATAAAAACTATCCAAATACTGTTGAGTTCCCACCTGGCCCCAAGCCTGTGAGGGATACAATAGAAGTGAAGAATCGAAAGCTCTGCCTGCAAGGAGTAGACAACTCAAAGAAAGCAGGATGAATCCATAAGCTAACTGGAGGCTCAAAAGGCAGGAGGCAGGAAAGGCCAGACTGGGCTGTGCCAGCTGCCAACGGCAGAGACAGTATGAGGAGGGAGAGAGAGACGTGGGTAGGAGAGGTGAGGGGGGATTCCTGGACAAGCTGGGGTTGGAGCTGCCTTTTCTTGCAGGAAAACCAACCATAGAATTTACTGTTTATGGAGCACTTACTCTGTTCTAGACACTCTGAGTGATTTGCATGCAGCCAAGCAACCAACCTGCCTCTCTGCTTTCAGGAAAGAAGGCACTATTACTGTCCCCAGAGTTCAGATAGGGGACTGGAGGCACAGAAGAGAGCGATTGCCTGCCACACACCTTTCACAATGAGCATGAACTTCAGGGTCTCTGGGTAATTCTCTTCAAGGAGGCCGAAGAACTGTGGAACCAGGAAAGACCTCATCAGAGTCCATACCTCCTCTTCGCCTACCTCCGTCCCTTTGCAACCTCCCCTTGGGAGGTTTCAGAAGGCTGCGGAGGGATTCCCTTCTTTCCATCACTCCCATGGTCCCTGGGGGAAACCTCTCCACAGACTATTGTGACCACACTCTCGTAATAATTACATAGTATTGACCATCTTTAGAATAAATCTTATGGCAACAGTAGGACAGTGACAATAGCGGCTACGGTTTGTGGCATGTTCACTACTGGGGCTTCACGGGAGGCACAGCGGTAAAGAATTCACCGGCCGGCGCAGCAGAGGCAGGAGACACAGGCTCGATCCCTGGGTCGGGGAGGTCCCCTGGGGTAGGAAATGGCCACTCATCCCAGTATTCTCGTCTGCAGAATCCCAAGGACTGAGGAGCCTAGCGCGCTACAGTCCATGGGGTCACAGAGAGTCGGTCACGATGGATCGAGTGAGAAGGCACGCTCGTTTGCCAAGCGTGGTGTGTGCAGTTTATGTATCGACCCACAGAAGTGTGGCTATATCCCTTTGGAGTGCAGACAGTCAGTGCCCCCGTTTCGTAGGTGAGGGCGATGGAGCATGGAGGGGTGGAGTGGCTTGGCCGTGTCACAGAGCGGAGGTGACAGGCAGGGGACAGTTCGTTGGAAGCTGGCCCTGTGGCGTCAGTGCGTGCTGTTCCCGAGGCCTGGTCTGTGCAGTCTTCAGGAAACACACAGACGGGGCCGGGGCTGCCACTAGATCCTGGTTCTGAGCGAGCAGCCAGGTCACTGCTGCGCAAGCTGGTGGTTAAAGCACGCAGGGGCGCCCAGGGCCTTTGCTCACCTCCTGGTACACTTCCACCAGGGGTTTCCAGAAGTGCTTCAGCCCCAGTCCCTCGCAGTCGAATATCATCACGATGGTCTCAATCTTCCTCCCCAGCTGCAAGGACAAGAGCAAGGATCAGGGTGCAGGCTCAGAACTTGGGAGATGGTGCCTCAGCTCGTGACCCCCTAGGGCTTCTCCCAGCTCCCTGCTCTGTCCCAGAGGAATGAGCAGACAAAACAGTGACTGCATTTACCATCCGTCCATCCACAGTCCATCACCCATTCATCATCCAGCCACCCTCCATCTGCCTGTCCGCCCATCCATTAATTGACCCACCTATTCACACCCATCCTTCCCTTCAAACGGCCATTAATTTATCCACTCATCCCTCCGTTTGTCCAGCTAATATTTATTAAACACCTCTTTTGAGCCAGGCACTGAGAGTATGGCATATAGCTCAATAATCCAGAGTTCTTATCCTTAGAGTTCACAGTCTGGTTGGGGAGACTGACCAGCAACTGGGTTACCACGGTCCTGAGCTGAGAGCCGTGACTGGACGCACAGAAGTTGTGGGGACTCTCGTTAACCTAGTGGGGGCCTCAGAGATGGGGACAGTCTGAGCCTTGAAAGATGGATAGGACAGAGCCAGTGGAGGCGTGGGGGGGAACGTGTGTGCACTGGGGATCGGATTATCTCAACGGAAGGAGCAGCAAGGGCAAAGACTCAGAGGGAATTGTAGTAGCTAGCATTGCTGAGAGGCCCCAGGTGCCGGCCACACACTCATGTTATCTAACTTCATCCCTGCAACCATTATTATTGTGTCAGTTTTGGAGGTGAGGAGACAGGCTCAGAAAGGAGTGAGGTAACTTCCCAAGGCGGCACAGCTGGGACGTGTCAGAGCTGGTGTGTGAGCCCAGAGCCCTCTGACCATGACGTTGAGGGTGCAGGTGTGTTCACGGGACCGCGGGCCGGGGCAGCCTCACCCGCTCGGTCTGCAGGTCACACTCGTGCAGGATGCGCTCACAGTCCCTCATTTTGGTCTTGAGCAGGTCCTGCTTGGTGACCGAGAAGAGCAGGCCCTTGGGGTCCAGCGGCCCAATGATGTCATACCACACGGGACAGCCGTCTCTGTCATAGCCACACAGGCCTCCAGGCATGTACTTCTGGATCACCTGCGTGAGGACAGACACAGGGAACTGGGCAGTGTGCAACCTCCCAGAGATCGCCTTGGGCTTCCCTAGTGGAAAAGGTGGAAAAGAATCCTCCTGCAATGCAGGAGACCCTGGTTCAATCCCTGGATTGGGAAGACCCCCTGGAGGAGGGCATGGCTAAATCACCCCAGTATTCTTGCCTGGAGAATCCAGGCAAGAGGAGCCTGGTGGGCTGCAGTCCATGAAGTCGCAGAGTTGGACACGAGTAAGCAACCAAGCCCAGAGATCGCTGCCCTACCCCCGCCCCCTCACCAAACCAGGCTGCCCTGAGTAGTCTGAGCCTATACACATCATAGTACAAGCACCTTCCCTTCCTTGGAGGGCGGCCCTACTGTCCAGGTGAGAAAGCTGAGGGACTTGCAGGGGAGGCCCTTGCTCACGGCAGATACACGGCAAAGACAGGACTCAGCCAGGCCTGCTGGAGGCCTCTGGGCTCCTGAGTTCTGCCCGCAAAGTCTCCCATGCCCCCTTCCATGGAGAGGGGTTGGGTTTAGTGATGAAAAACATGGATACTGAAGGTGAACAGACCTGCTTCAAAAAACAGATGCAGCTGCTTCCCTGCTGAGCACCCTTGAACAAGCGACACCACCTCTCTGAGCCTCATTCCCCTTCCTCTACTGGGGAAAGTCCCCAAGATCACACTGGCATAGCAGCCTGCCTAACTCAGAGCTTGTGCTCCGCAAATGAAACCAGGGCTGTGGTTTAGCTAAGGCACCACGGTGGGTCTGTTCTTCCTGACTCCTCAGTGGGCGAAGTTTCTTTCCACCTAGACAGGATGCTTTGAGCAAGGCTCCAGGGGGTAAGGGCTCAGAGCCACGAGCTAACTATGCTGCTGAAGAGCCTGCGTTTGGAGGCTTGAGCTCAAATTCCAGCTCCACCTAGAGGCTCTGGGACTTTGAGTGGCTGCTTAGCCACTGCTGGGCCTCAGTGTCCTCATGTGTACAATGGGTACATCTGTATCTACCTCAGGCATTTGTGAGGATTAAATGAGTTCACGCAGGTAAAGTCTTAACTCAAGCTCAGCTCTTAATAGAAAATATTCATAATTATTACAGGAGAGTTGGCAGTTTCCCGAGGGTTCCACAGGCTTCTCAGGCTTGCTGCCCTCTACTCACAGTCCCTAGTGATGCTGAGGCTGTTGGGTGATACGTCTGTCAAAAACTGGGGGTGGAGGGGGCGCTGTTGGCTCACCTCAGGGGGCTGCCATTCAAGGATGTGGTCAATGTCCATGGTCTTCCGGAACTCCATGTACTGAAAGGGAAATGAGTGGTTAGGAGGGGATGGAGGTAGAGGCTGGAGGCGGGAATTGCCCCCAACAAACGCCCTCACCAAATTTTCTGGGGGGGGATACATTTCACCTTGCGGAGCATGGCCTCTGATTTCTGCAGGTCGAAATTCCGAGCTGTGGGAAGATGGAAGGAAGGAGTGAGGTGTGAAACAGGCTGCCTTGCAGTCATCTTGTCCTGGTCCTGGGCAGGAGGCAGGGCTATGGAGGGCACCAGGGGCCTAAGAGGGGACCTTCCTTTCCTGTCCCCTCCCCTCTCCAGGACCTGAACGTGAAGCAAGGTGATGTGGTCGGATCCTGCGAGCCATGGGTCCTTCTGGAGCACTTGGTACCAGGTCCCTCTTGCTGCCCCTTGCCCTGACCTCCCCCATGTCCACCCTCACCTCGGAGCCAGCGCAGAAGGAAATAGTCATCCGGGTTGGGCAGGGCGGGCAACACGTCTTGGACATTTTCTTGGAACTGGGAAGAGATATGCTGGTTGAAGAGGTGTTCACACTGAGCCTTGAGCTCAGACTCAGTGATACTTTTTTTTTTCAGTTTCTTTCCTTCTCTTCCAGTGCAGTCTGGCCTGCGGTGATGGAAGGTGGGTGGGCGGAGGGATGGGGAGGTGAATGGAAGGTTAGATGAGTGAGTAAATAGAAGAAAGGATGAGTGGATGGATGGATGGATGGGACAAAATGAAGAGGAGGCCAATGAACGGAGAGATGGGGGCGTGAATGGACGGAGGAGAGATCGTTGGGTGGGGTGGGGTGGGAGGAGGAATGAAGGAAAAGATAGATGGGTGGGTTGGCGGGTAGCTGGGTTGAGGGGTGAATATTCTTTGTTCTTTTCATTCATTAGCCCCCCAAAGCTTCTTCTTTTCCATCCCATTTTCCGTGAAAACATGGCTGGTAATTATGCATCCTCTCCCCACTGACTGTGGGGATGACATACACACTCCGCTCTGACTCCTAGCTCTTACAGACAGGTAAGAGCGTTCAGGGTCCCGGGGAGTGAAACGGAACAGAGTCCGAGGGCAGAGCCTCAGCATCTTCAGCTCCTACCTACGGGGAGGTGGGGAGGGGCCGGTCAGATAAAGTTCTCCAGGTCTGGCACCGCCATTACCGTCTGCAAGCGGCGCTGTTCCCCCCTGCCGCTGCCCTGGACCGGGCGGACATCACTGGGCACCACAGGACCTGAACCCGGGTGAGGTGAGGGCCAAGAGACAGTGTCGAGGAGGTGCTGAGCCCAGCAGAGGGGGAGGGTTCCGGCCCCCGTGCTCCCTCAGCCCCTCAGCCCTTGCCCCTTGCCTCAGCTCACCTTGGCCAGGGTCTCTGCCTGCTTGGGACTCAGGTCTCCCACTCGGCCGCTCATGGTGCTGGGTGAGGCTGCAGGGCGGGGGCCACTCCAGTCAGAGGCCGAGCCTGCTCTGCGGGCCTGACCAAGCCAGGTCTTTTGCCCCAACTCCTGGGCGTGACTCCAGGGCGCCTCCTCCTTGGCCAACGTTACATAATTGGGATTAACTGAGGTCCCATGCTTGGCTCTGGACGATTCTGGGGGGTGGGTAGGGAGCAGGTGGGGAAAGCAGGGTGTGTCAGAGGTCCCCTGCCAGGGACAGGAGGCTGGGAGGGAATGAGGCTGGCCTCCCAAGGTGTGGGTGTCCAGCTTGGGTGCCTGTCGCACCCGGTCAGTGCTCCCAGGCCTCCAGGGGCAGGGGAACTTCAGGGGGAAAGAGTACTGATCTGCGTGCTGCTTCGCAGGCGGCAAATACTAACAAATCAGTGGGTGTGCTCCCTGCAGGCACCGTCCTCTCCGACCCTCTCACTGATGAAGAAACCCTCCACCTACGGTCCTGCTGAGATCACCCCCACCCAGCCCTGCAGGCTGGCAGTCAGGGGCTTGGTCTTGTAAATATGTCCGTCACTCTTCCGGGGTGGGAGGCTCGTGGCTTTTTGCAACAAGTGTCCATATTCAAGAGGAGGCAGGCTGGGCAGAAAAAATGGAACTCAAAAGGTGTCCTTGCTAAAGGCTTGTTTTTCTACAGGGCGGGTTACTGCTCTTCCTGTCTTTCAAATTCTCTTCTGCGGTGCCCGTCCTGCGCCTTCAATACAGGAAAGGGCTGAGGGCCCCCAGCCCTGCTGACCTCCCTTCTCATGGCAGAGGTCACAAGGACACAGGAGGCCTTGTCCAAGATCCCACATCCCCTGGGTCCTAAGTGGGAGGAGAGGCATGCTGATGCCTGGGAGGTGGTATCAGTGTTCCTCAGGATTTTAAACATCTGATCAGTGAGGGGTGCCCCATTACTCTGACAGGTGATGAGGGAAACCCAGAAGGTTCCCCAGTCCTTTGACTGAGACATGGAGACTGTCAAGGGTTGTGCACCTCTAAGAGATTTATCCTCCAGCTATCAGAAGCTCCGAGAGCAGAGGCCACATTGTCCATGACTATATATGTAAGGAAACCAGGAGTGCGTCTGTTGGAGACCACAGTATAGCTACATGGCTACCTCTTGCAGGCCTTGGGAGGTGGGTCCAAGTGGGCTGAAACTCTCCCCTGGCCTAGCCTCAGACCCAACAGCTGGGCTAGCCCAGGGCCCTGTTCCCAGGGCTCTCCTACCCTCAGAACACCGCAGGTCCCCATGCCTGGGCTATCTTGGGACCGATTTAGCTGAGGCGGGTGAGTGCTGAAACCTCCCTGCTCTGGGCCCTGATAGAGTCGGGTGCGGGAGAAGGGGAGCCGTCTTTGGCCATCTCCCTCCGTCCAGGGCACCTGCTGAATACACTCTGGAGCAGTTAGGTAATTCTCCACCCTCTGGTCCCTCCACTCTTCACATTCCAGCCTCTTTCTGCCGCCACCCACACCCACTTCCCGCCAGGCGGGCAGCAGGCAGAGATTGGGTTCCTCCGCTGTGCTCTCATTAGCCCCTAATCCTGCTTGGTTCTCACCAGTCTCCTTTCTCGCCCTAATCCTCCTGATAGGAGGGTCTCCGGTTACCCCTGGGGATGTCAGAGACTGGGCGGGCAGGGCCAGGAGGAAGAGTTGGGGGTCTCCCCAGGAGCTATGCGGAGCTGAGGGGTATTAGAGATTACCCTTAAGCACTTTCCTGACCCAGACCACAAATTCACATCATCATCATGATGACTGACAGCACTATGCGATGGAACTTTCTTTAGCAATGGAAATGTTCTGTATCTGGTGGGGGGGGAGCGGTTTCCTAGTGGACATGTGAAATCTGGTTGTTGTTATTGTTCAATCACTAAGTCGTGTTCGACTCTTCGCAACCCCATGGACTGCAGCACACCAGGCTTCCCTGTCCCTCACTATCTCCCGGAGTTTGCCCAGACTCATGACCATTGAGTTGGTGATGCCATCCAACCATGTCATCCTCTGTCGCCTCCCCTTCCTGCCCTGAATCTCTCCCAGCATGTGGTTAGTTTTAATTAAATTAAAGTTTGATTAATTTATTATAGATTGTCCCACGTGGCTA
This sequence comes from Neotragus pygmaeus, assembly GCA_006410875.1. Lineage (NCBI taxonomy): Eukaryota > Metazoa > Chordata > Mammalia > Artiodactyla > Bovidae > Neotragus > Neotragus pygmaeus. The sequence goes on along the minus strand of SJYV01052230.1, from coordinate 76,674 downwards.
CCATATTAACACAGATCTACAGTGTTCATTGAAGGCTTTGTACATGCCAGGCCCCAGACTAAGTGCATCGCCTCACTTAAACATCAGAGCCCCCTTCTGGGTAGCTACTTTATCATTAAGTCCAGTTTACAGACAAGCAAACTGAGGTAGAGAGGAGGCCAATATCCTATCCAGAGAGAAGCCCATGCAGTTCATCACTTTGTTGTCACGCTGGAAGCCGCCCCTCAGCCTCAGCTCTGGAGGCTCCACCCCAAACAGGGAGAAGATCCAGGCATGGAAATCACCCCAGTGGGATGCAGGTGGCATTGAGCCAGACCTTAAAGAAAGGGAGGATGTCAATTAGTGGAGATTGGGGTAGAGGAACTGAGAAGGCAATGGCAACCCACTCCAGTTCTCTTGCCTGGAAAATCCCAGGGACAGAGGAGCCTGGAAGGCTGCAGTCCATGGGGTCGCTGAGGGTCGGACACGACTGAGTGACTTCACTTTCGCTTTTCACTTTCCTGCATTGGAGAAGGCAATGGCAGCCCACTCCAGTGTTCCTGCCTGGAGAATCCCAGGGACGGGGGAGCCTGGAAGGCTGCAGTCCATGGGGTCGCTGAGGGTCGAACACTACTGAGCGACTTCACTTTCACTTTTCACTTTCCTGCATTGGAGAAGGAAATGGCAACCCACTCCAGTGTTCCTGCCTGGAGACTCCCAGGGGTTAGAGGGAAGGGCAACCCCCGACACCGCGAAGAGGGGACAGCGCAAGCCGTGGTGTGGATGGGGCAGGCAAGGAGCACCGGGGCTGGGAGGGCAGGGCTGCGGACGTAAACATGCTGTAAACACGTGTTTACAGTAGACACGATGGATCGGGTCCCTGCCTGCATGGAGCTCTCAGTCTGCCATTTCTGTGCTGAGAACATTACATCCTTATCGAACCGCTTGGAAACAGGTAGGGGTATCCTCATTTTACGGTTAAGGATATGAAAGACCAGAGAGATTAAGAAACTTTTCTGAAGAGTCACAGCCCAGAAATGGGAAGCCGGGATGTGAACCCAAGCCCTTCTGACTCTGAAACCTGTAAATGGAGCCACCACCCAGGTGTACCTTCCCCCAGAGGGCTCAACGTTGTACCTGGCCTGTCGGAGATTGCTCGATAAAAGTGAATAATCATCGTGTGTTAGGAAACCTGGATCCACTCACCTTGGGCTGCAGGGTATTCTGAGCCCAGGAGAATGGATTTCCCTACCTCGAAACAAAGACCTCGGTGAAAAAGAATCACCCCGAACCCCCACCCACAATACCATCTTCTCCAAGTCCTAGTTTGCCAAGCTCTCAGGGGCCCATGGCAACAACCACAAGCAAACAATCGCGGGGGGTGGCCAGGGCCGCCCGCTCCGCACCCTGGACCCCTCCTTCCAGATGCTAGTTACTAGGAAATGCGAAATGCCACCGCATCAGAACCAGTTGGGTGAGTATAGGGGGCCCCCAGGGGTGAGCGAGCCTTGCCATGGGGTGAGCGTTGCTGGGGAAGAGGCCAGGGTGGGTTCAGAACACAGTGGGGTGAGGTGGAGTGGCCCGAGAAGGAGAGGTGAAAGGGGAACGGCGGGGCCTTGCCCCAGTCCCAGTGGGGGTCTGGGTAGAGCCCTGGGAGGGCCTACTTCCCCTGTTTCTCCTCTGGGCAGTTTCACCTCCTTCTTATTAGAGTGTGAATTCGCAGACAAGTTCACCATTCTTAAAGTGTAAAATTACTATATTCACAAGGTTGTATAATCTTATACGATCACTGTCTAATTGCAGAATATTGTTTACAAATATTTATTTTCTATTTGGCTGCGTCGGGTTCTCAGCTTCGGCACACGCAGGATCCCCTTGCAGCTGGCAGACTTTTCTCTAGTTGTGGCACATGGCTTCCAGAGCATGTGGGCTCTGTAGTTTTTGAGGCATGGGCTGAGTTGCCCTGAGGCATATGGAATCTTAGTTCTCCCACCAGGGATGGGACCGGCATCTCCTGCATTGGAAGGCTGGATTGTCAACCGCTAGACTACCAGGTTCCTAATCGCAGAATATTTTCATTATCCCCACCTCAAAAACCACTGTACCCTCTATCAGTCATTCCCCATTTCCTGCACCCCTGCTCCTGCCTCTGGCAACTACTAAATCTACTTCCTATCTCGATAGATTTTCCTGTTCTGGAAATTTTATATGAATCGAATCATATAGTATGTGATCTTTTGACTGGCTTCATTAACGTAGCATAATGTGTACAAGGCTCATCCAAACTGTAGTTGGCATCAGTATGTCATTTCTTTTCATAGCTGAATAATAATTTTTTGCATAAATATACCACATTTTGCTTACCCATTCATCAGCTGATGGACATCTGGATTATTTCTACTTTTTGCTGCTGCCGCTGCTAAGTCAGCTTCAGTCATGTCCGACTCTGTGTGACCCCATAGATGGCAGCCCACCAGGCTCCCCCATCCCTGGGATTCTCCAGGCAAGAACACTAGAGTGGGTTATCTTTTCCTTCTCCAATGCGTGAAAGTGAAGTCGCTTAGTTGTGTCCGACCTTCAGCGACCCCATGGACTGCAGCTTTCCAGGCTCCTCCGTCCACGGGACTCTCCAGGCAAGAACACTGGAGTGGGTTGCCTTTTCCTTCTCCAATGCATGAAAGTGAAAAGTGAAAGTGAAGTCGCTCAGTTATGTCCAACGCTCAGCGACCCCATGGACTGCAGCCCACCAGGCTCCTCCGTCCATGGGACTCTCCAGGCAAGAGTACTGGAGTGGGCTGCCATAATGCTGCTACGAACATTTTTTGTACAAATTTTTGTGAAAACATGTTTTCACTTCTCTTGGGTGTATCTTTAGGAGTGGAATTGCAGGTAGTAATTCTATGTTCAACCTTTTTTTTTTTAATATGGACAGTTTTAAAGTCTTTATTGAACTTGTAACAATATTGCTTCCGTTTTATGTTTTGGTTTTTGACTGCAAAGCATGTGGGAATCTCATGCCTGACCACACCCATAATGCTGACATTGGAAGACCAATTCCCAACCACTGGATGGCCAGGGAAGTCCCAAGATTTAGTTTTAGCTCTTATATTTAGGTCTCTGTTAAAAAAATTTTTTTTCTATTGTGTTAAAATATGCCTAACATAAAATTTGCCATTTTTAAGAGTGCAGTTGAGGGGCATTAAGTACATTTACACCGTTGGGGAGCCGTCACCACCATCCATCTCCAGAGATTTTTTTATCTTCCCAAACTGAAACTTTGTACCCATTAAACATTATCTTTCCATTGCTCCCTCTCCTTAAAGCCCCTGGTGTCACTGGCAAAGCTCAGGAACAATTCTCGGGAAATTAAAATAGAATGTGAGTAATGAGATGAAGTCTAGCCTTTTTCCCCCTTTTTCTCTGTGTTTAGTCTAGTTTCAGTTGCTAACAGGGTGCAGCATGCAGAGAGCTTGCATCGGCTCTTCAGTCCAGAGTTCCTAGTGTAAAACGGCTGTGGCAAGCCCTCAGCTCAGGGGGCCGTGTGCAAAAGTGTTGCTCACGACACTCCATTCAAGATGGCAGCAGCGAGCCGTGTACAGAGATGCTACACCCAGCCCTGCGATCTGAAGCCGGAAGCAGCGCAGCTCTGCAGAACTCCACCCACTCCCCCCGACCCTATGAAGCAGCCCTGCCCGTGGCCTGTCAGGAGGCCCTGGACTCCAGAGCCTAAGCTTGCACCTCTCCATCCTTCGATGAAAGAAATAAAGCTTTCCCAGGTGGCGCAGTGGTACATAATCCACCTGCCAATGCAGGAGATGCAGGAAACGTGGGTTGGATCCCTGGGTTGGGAAAGTACCCTGGAGTAGGACATGACAACCCACTCCAGTAATCTTGCCTGGAAAACTCCATGGAAAGAGGAGCCTGGCAGGGTTTGGTCCATGGGTTTGCAAAGAGTTGGACTCGACTGAGCATGCATGCAAACCTCTTCTTTCAAAACTAAACTCTGTCTCATTCTTTTGACTTGAATGACAACAGGTAGGGGCCTTGAATGACCCTTGTTGGGGCCTGGCTGGAAAGGTCAGTAGTAACCCTGGCAACCACCATCCTACTCTCTGTCTATACAAATCTGACTACTCCAGGTGGTTCTTGGGAGTAAGATCATACCGTATTTGTCTTTGTGTCTGGCTTGTTTTGCTTAGTTTAATGTCATTGAAGGTTCATTCCAGTTGTAGCATGTCAGAATTTCATTCCTTCTTAAAGGTTAAATAATATTCCATGGTATGAACAGAGTACATTTTNCTGGACCAGGGCTTCATTGGACCTGCCTTGAAGTTCAGCTTCTTTAACTTCCAAATCCTGCTTCCTTCCTTCCTCTCACAGGTGCAGAGCCCCAGTAAACATCTTACACCCCAACTCCATCTAAATGACAGCCTCAAAGAACCCTACCTGTGATAGGCCCTAGCCTACTTTGTAGCTTGATTTATGCTCAGAACTCCAAACTTTACCCTTAATATTTGAACAGTGAGTTTTGATCTGAGAAAATGCTCTTTTCCTTCAACAAACCTTGGCTTTCAAAATTGTTGCCTATAGATGGAAAAACAGATTGAATTTGGAGCTCACAGTTAAGGAATAACTCCTTTGTTCTTTACTGTGTCTATCGTTTTCTTGAAGCAATGAATGCCACTGATTCCTTGGGCAGGTTTCTGGAAATTTTCTAAAGGATGTGCTGTATGCAGCCCATTTTCCTTACAATTGAATCTCAGTGAAAGATACTGCCTAGTTGTCATCCATGATTCCTACTTCTCCCATCCTCTACCATCTCTATCAATCACCGAGTCCAAATAACTCTTTCTCCTGCACATCTCTTGGGTCCACACTCCTCTCTGTATCCGTGCTATCACTGTCTGTTGCCCAGATTTCTATAAGAGCCTCCTGACAAGGATGTCATCTCAATCCCCCTCCCGCTGTCCTTCCAACACCTGTGTGTCAGGTAGGCAGTAGAAGATAGTACACACTCCCTAGGTGGTGCTGGTGGTAAAGAACCCATCTGCCAATGCAGGAGACATAAGAGATATGGGTTCAATCCCTGGGTAGGGAAGATCCCCTGGAGAAAGAAATGCAACTCACTCCAGTGTTCCTGCCTGGAGAATCCCATGGACAGAGGAGCCAGGCTGTACAGTCCATAGTGTCAAAAAGAATATGACACAACTGAAGTGACTTAGCACGCATGCACACAGCTCATAGGTGCAGCCAGGTAGAGGAGAAGGAGCCAGCTAGTGAATTTCAGAAAGAGGGTCACCGAGGCAGGAGGAATACCAAAGGAATGTGATATTGCCAGAGCAGAAGATGGGAAGTTGGCACTGAGGACTGGTTAGAGGTTAAGGTGAAATACATAACAGTCCACAATATTTGTCAGCACAGAGATCATGGGCAATTTTCAAGAGAGAAGTTTCAGTGGAGGCCAGTGGTAGAAGTTTAGTTAGAATAAATGATGAAGAGGAAAAAAGTAGAGGGTTTTTGATTGTTTTATGTATGTGAAAGGGAAATTGAGCAACTGGAGGAGAATATTGAGTGAGGGATTTGGGGTTTTGTTTGAACGTCATGGGATATTTTATAGCAGGTTTTTGCATTGATTTGGATGATCCAAAAACAAGCATGACTTGCAAATGCAGAAGAGAGAAGGGAATCCCTGAGAAAGTTCTGGGGGTCAGGGTTTCAGAGCTCCAGAGGGTAGGTGGACTTTTGCTGAAGAAACTCTGCTTCTTCCCCTGAAACAAAAGGAATGGAGAAGATGGATATAGAAGATGGATACAGAGTCACAGATTAGGTGGGGAAGAGGATATATACATTCTTTTCTGATGATATCTATTTTTTAATCATAAATAACATTTTAAAACTCATGTTTAATTCATATTTGAGGAAGGTTTGAGAAGAGAAACTGTAGAAGATATGAAATAATCATCTTGATATTGGAAAAGCTAATTTACTAGGGAAACGTAAGAGCAGTGTTGAGTGTTTTGTTCAAGTTTTTCATCATGAATTTAAAGCAAAACTGGTTACCTCTATTCTGTGTGTATGCATTCATCCTCCAGTAATATTCTATTTTTAAAATGCAGGTGTGGGAAAACTGGACTCCACTAGGTGTGTTTTATTCCAAGGAAGTGTTGATAGACAAGAGAGGTGTAAAGGAGGAGAGGAAATTTTCAATGAAGTGATTATAAATTATGGATTATGTGATCTAAATGAATTAGAAAGAAAATTAAAAGAGGGGACTGATTGGAGGGTAATGAGAACATGGCTGATGGTTTAGGGATATTGGTGAGGTGAAAAAATCATGAGCATGAACTGGAGTTGGGAATGGGGGGTGTGAGTTCGAGATTAGTAGGGAGATTAAGTGGGGAGGAGGATATGTAAATTCTTAGCTGATGGATTTCTATTTTTAATCATAAAGAACATTAAAAAAATCATGTTTAATTCATCTTATATTTGGAGATTTGCAGATTTGGAAATGGCGCTGATTGCAGTAATAACCAGTTAGTGTGTGATAATAAGACTAGAAAAGCAAGTGGAGATGAGAAGTTCAAGGAACTGAAAGTCCAGTTTGGGTGTCCTCTCATCTTGCGCACATCTTGGCATTTTGTAGTTGTTGGTCTGTCTTTCCAACAATGTGTTATTTAGGACAGGATCACATTTGCCAGTTTCCTCCCTAATGCCCAGAATGGTACCTGACCCATAAAATACTCAATAAACATTTACAGAATGAACAAATAAGTCTATTCTTTTAAAAATTCTGAAAGTTATTCCTGAATTGAGAGCTGCTTCCTGGGACACCACTGTCTTCACTCCTCGTGGACCACTTCTTATGGGCGGCTTTGTGGCTAATAATATTTACTGCTGCCGCGGATGCTGTGAGAAGCACTCTTTGTAATTCTCTATGGTATTTAGTGTAGGGGGTTGCTGAGGAAGTAATTCACTCCCTTACACAATATTCCTTCCATTAGGACCCACAAGGGAAACTTTTCTAGGATTTCATTGCTAGGAAGACCTGTGACTCTCCTGAGTGAACTGACAATTTGTGAGTCTCATAAGTGAATGTGTTTTCCTCTTTGCTTTGTCTATTACAGCCAGATTTGTGGCAGAGGCTGAGGCTCAGCTTCAGCAATTATGCAGAAAAATATGATATCCATTTCTTATGAATTATTTTGTTCTTTGCTTTATCTGATTATCTTTTCCTGATTTCCTCATCTTGGTGATTTCTTCTCATGTTTCTTTTTCTATTCTAGAATCTTTCTTGAATATTTAATATTAAAATGTGTCTCCCCAAGGTTCAGCCGGGTGAAATTTTCTCCTGACCACTTCAACTGATGCAAATTCCTGGTGATCCTGGGGAAAGCAAGCCTGTTATAAACCTTAATAGTGAAGATTAAGATTAGGTCCATTTATAAACAGCACATGTTTCTGAGGATTTATTGAGTTAATTAGTGTTGAGAATTTCTATAATATATAATATTCAAAATGTCATCTATCTTAGACAATACCAGGTACAAAATTGTTTATAAAAAGTAAATGTATTTCTGAAGATTTATCAATTAAATCAAGGTTCCTATCTGAGCCTTTATCAACTTAATTAAGGCACTTTATGAATTTTTGAAATATATTTGCTTAGTCAAATAATTTAAGAAATTTAAGATGAGCTAAATCATGTCTAAAGACTCTGGGAGCCTCATAAAAAATGCAAATATGGTAGTAAAGTGGAGATCAAGATGACAAATACGGACAGAGACCTCCGAGGGATGATAAGAATGAATGGGAATGAGAAGATGAATGAAACTACAGGACTAACCACACGGGAACACTCAACGTAGAGATCTACATGCTATAAAGAAAGTGAAAGGCAAAAAAAGAGGAAACGTGTTGTAGCTATGAGCTTTGCAGTACCCCATAGTGGACAGTAATTAAATACATTACATACACTAAATACTGTCACTGTGGGAAACTGTATTCCAGAACACTCGTTGATGCCCACTGTAATTTTATAAGAGCTGCTTTCCTCAGATGGAAGTGCGAAGTTAGCAGGACAGAGAACGAGCGCAACTCGGCATTGGTGCTCTCACAGTTGGGGGGAAACCAGGCCACTGCATGCATTGACTGAGGGGAACTGAACGTTCTCTCAGGTTTGATCACTAGTCTCAGTAAGTGTTGTGCATAAGAAGAGTGAGATTGTTGAATGAGCTTGTTCAATGTGTTTGCTGTGAAATACATGAATAAGCAAATANACTGTATTCCAGAACACTCGTTGATGCCCACTGTAATTTTATAAGAGCTGCTTTCCTCAGATGGAAGTGCGAAGTTAGCAGGACAGAGAACGAGCGCAACTCGGCATTGGTGCTCTCACAGTTGGGGGGAAACCAGGCCACTGCATGCATTGACTGAGGGGAACTGAACGTTCTCTCAGGTTTGATCACTAGTCTCAGTAAGTGTTGTGCATAAGAAGAGTGAGATTGTTGAATGAGCTTGTTCAATGTGTTTGCTGTGAAATACATGAATAAGCAAATAAAATGCATTAAAAATTTATTAACAATTGTAAAAATATTTGAGAACAATATAAGTTATGTTGGTATAGCTAGTTTTACATATTTTTGTAAACTACCTAAAATCCTTTTATGGGAGAAGCTGAGTTATTCATTAAACATAAAATAGGACTATACCAAGTCATATTTCTACTATTGAATTGAAAAAATGACTCTAGGGATGGAATGTGTATTATTAGAATTATTAGAGCTACTAGTTACCACACATGATGTGCATTGCTGCCACCGTTTAAGTCACTAAGTCATGTCTGACTCTGGCAACCCCAGGGACTATAGCCCACCAGGCTTCCCTGTCCATGGGATTTCCCAGGCAAGAATACTGGAGTGAGTTGCATTTCCTTCTTCAAAGCATCTTCTTGACCACCTCTGGAATTCCAGCTCCCCACGTCAGGCTTTGCTGCTCCCAGAGCCTCAGTGGCCCCCTGTTCTGACCATGGCCATTTGGAGAGGCTCCAGTTTCATAGTGAAAAGAGAAATACATATTTGCTTAAAGTCAGTTTGAAAAACAACAAGGTATCTGTTTTGCTGTGTGAAAATCAGCCGAAGGGGAGTGTCTTGAGAATCGTGTGTGCTGAGTTAGCACTTCTAGAGTGTTACCTGGAGAATGTGCACACGCAGAATGTTCACACGGCTTGAGGGAAATTCACACTGGGCCCTTGCCTGAGTCCTGCAAGATAAAGTTGATAGTAGAAACACATTTCTGTTTCCTTGTTTAGCCTCTTCTCATTTGTTTTCTCTGTCCTGCTATAGTAGCTTCTGGAACAATGTACAAAGACTCTGTCACTCTTGCACTCAGCAGACCACTCTGCTCAGCTAGAATTGCTACCATCTTCCCTCTCTCCCTGGAGCTCTCCCTGTGGATGGCAGATAGTCCCTGGCTGGTCCCATGGTGGTGTGTGTATGGGCTGGGTTTAATCCCCTTCTTTCTCAATCTAGGAATGAGAATTAGTAGTAGGTGCTTGTTCTTAAGGAGGAACGAAGAGCATGCTATTGAGAGGAGACTGGGTCTGGGATAATTCCCAGAAGAAACCCTGGCGCCTTGATGTACAAAGTAGTAGTCTTCTACTTGACACAGATTTGAGTAGATGGCTGAATTTTTGGAGGTGTCAGAGACAGATTTAGAAGAACTGTAACTTGTGAGCTCATTTGCAGCTTATTATCAAGTGTTTATATAAAGCACCTTTAGGGGACGTGCCTAGTGGTCCCATAATTAAGGGTTCACCTTCCAGTGCAGGGGGTGCAGGTTTGATCACTGGTCTGGGAGTTAAGATCCCACATGCCTTGCAGCCAAAAAAACCAAAACATAAAACAGAAGCAATACTGTAACAAATTCAATAAAAGACTTTAAAAAGTAGTCTGTATTAAAAAAAAAAAAACACCAACTTTTTTTTTAAAGAAAAGCACTTTGAATATGCATAGCACAGTTCTTTTAAAATAAAAGATATTAATTTAATTTTAATTTGATAGTATGATATTTCACATCACAGTTCTTAACCCAAGAAATATAGAGAGTACGTGGTCTCATGGGAGAGACAGACATTAAGAAGATCATTGCTCTCAGGGTTATAAGTGGTGTAAAGTAAGCAAAACAGGGTGATGTTGAAATGCAAATAGTAACTTTGGAGGGATTCCAAAAAAGCTTCAAAGAGATGGTGTTATTGGGGGTGGGCCTTGAAGGAAAAAAAGAAGAATTTGCCATGGGAGAAAGAAAAGAAGGGTAATATTCCAAGGTAGAGGAATTCTGTGTGCAAAGACATGGAATCCGGAAGTAGCCTGGCTTCCTCAGGAAACAGCACACAGGCAGGAGGGAGCTGCTCCTGCAGGGAACTGGGGGAGCATTGGCTGGAGAGGAAGCCGTGCCGCAAAAGGTGACTTTGGTTCCCAGCCAGGGGCCCGGCGCCTTTTTCTCTCCCTCTGTGGAATGGATCCATAGATTTTGGAACAGGAGGATGTCTTAGAAAACATCTGGCTGATAAAGAACCTGAGAGCCACATGGTGAATTGATTAAACTACATATTTAAAAATAGAGCATGATTTAAGAGTTACTGCCAAATGAGAATCTCCTGCAGATTTTTGTCTTGCTTGAACACATATATATTATCAACATAACCATTTGTTTCTTAGGTGTGCTTGTTTGCAAATGATGGACAGTGTGTCATTAGGGCTTCGTGTTCTTATAGACCCAAGAAGTTGGGTCTGTCAGTGTGTTTATTGTGCAGAATTAAGATTAATGTTTTGGACACTCACTCACACCATGCAGGAGGGAGTATACATTGGAACAGTTCGTCTGAAGGGCAGTTTGGCAATGTACATCAAAACAGCATTTGAAATCTGAACAGCATTGACCTCAAAATCCTTTTTAAAGAATTTGTTCAAAGGGACTGGCCAGAAATGCATCTAGAGTATATTTGTTCATTGTAGGATTGTTTATAATGTCAAAAAACTGGAGATAACATACATTTACTAATAAAATAATTATGGTACAGTGGAGTATTCTGTCAATAATAAAATGATTAAGTAGAAATTTTTGAAATATGAAAATTTTATATGAAAGTATATTCTTAAATGAAAAAACAGGTTACAGAATAGCATGTATAATGACCCTAATTCTATAAGAGTTAGATATTTTTACAAGGTTAGGTTTGTTTCCTTTTACAAAAATTAGTCTACTTATGTGTACGTATGAAAAAAATCTGGAAAAATTTATACCAAGATGTTAATAGCAGTTATTACTGGGTGGTAGGATAGTAGGCAGTTATTAATTTCTACCATTATCTTGGATTTTGGTTTATCAATAAACAAGCATCACTTGATTACTTGTGTAATTAAAGACTTATACATCATT